>QEPC01010852.1:864222-884288 GCA_003113815.1 Sphenodon punctatus
CAAGCTCCAACAGGTGGTAGTACGCTGCCCCATGTGACCTCTGGTAGCCACGGGCCCGGTGGATGCAGCAGAAGAAGGAAACGGCCAGGGCAGGGCCCCCCTCCTCCAGACAGGTCATGAACCCGGCCAGGCTACACACCGAGAGGGTGGACACGGTCTCCGCCATGGACCACACCACATGCGAGCACCTCATCTCCAGAATGCGCCCATCAGGAAAGGGACGGAGGCCCAGCGCCTCCATATGGAGCTGGTATGTGCTACTGCTTGCCTCATAGTCAAAGTAGCGGAGCCCGGAGCTCAGACTCGCATTGGCACCAGTGAGGGTATCCAGGCAGCACAGGAACAGTTGCACAGCCAGGGACTGCCACAGGTCACATAGGGCCATGGTCTCCTGGAAGGTCCAGCTATGGGGGGCGCCAGGCGAACCCGGGCACAGAGCCCAGGGGAAGCACTGCTGGCCATGGTCCTGCAGGCAGTGGGTCTGAGCAGCAAGGAAAGAGGGGCCCCATGATGCCATGTGGGCTGGGGAGGGAAACAGGGGAGACCCAAGGACACGTGATAAGGCCGCAGGCCTCAACAGGGCATGGCTAGCAAGCGATGCGTGGGGAGCGGACCCAGCACAGTTGCAGGAACCGATCGCACAGGCGTCCAGCAAGCACTGATAGCATGGAGGTGATGACAACAGGCAACCAGCTGCAGACAGCACCGATGGGCGCATGCAGGTCCGGGGCACGAGCCCCCAGAACGGGAGCACAGGTGCATCCAGGGGAGGGGCGCCATCTGCAGGTACACACCGGCCTGCAGGTGAGATGCTCCCCTGCCCCCATCCTGTTACCATGCAGCAGACAATAAGGCTGTTGTTGTAGCTACACCTCATGTTTCTTGTCCATACCGTGCCCCCTCATGCCCTACCCCCTCCCCCCGCCTCGCTCACCCTCCGCTCTCCACTCCCTTCCATCTTTCTCCTTTCCGCCTCGTTCCCCTACTACTGTGTGCCCTTTAAATCTCCCTTCCCAGTCTGTGTGTTGCATGTTGCCTGGCAGCGACGCTGCATGCTCTCGCCATGGCTAGGGATCCTTCGTTCTGATTTCGCCTGGTGGTTGGCGTTCAGTCGTTACTTTTGGAGGTTTTCCAGTGGGAATTGCTTTCACCACGCTTCTGGGGATGGTCTTGTCCCGACCTCCGGAAGCGTGGTTGGCTTTGGCCCCCGCGGGTAATTGACCATGGTGAACATCTGGATGCCGCCGATCAGATGTTCAGGGCTCTTTGGCCACACCGCGGGATTGTCTGTGGTTCACTGTGGTTGACTTTGATCTCGTAACATCTGAAATTACCTCAAGAGAACAAAATAGTAGAAGGGCTGGAAGAGACTTCAAGGGCCATCTAGTCCAACCCCCTCCAGTGTGGAAGAATTCACACCATGAAGTGCTATGTGAAGCACCTGGGTCAGAATTGTGTCCTATATATTTCACAAAAATCAGGCTAGGCAGCTTTGAGGGGATTTTAGGGATACTTGATTGTGGCAAGTGAGAATCAGTCGCAGGAAGAGCATAAAGCAATTTCTAACCAAACATATGCTAGATGCCATTCCTGATAAAACCAATTTGTTATCTAGTCAAATATTCTTCCTCTGTATTAATGCAGTAGATGAAGCTCAAAACTGCAGATTTTAAGTCCAAACAGGAATTAGGATTTAAGAGGTTCCCATTGTCTAGCAGAAATTTGACTAGTTTAATGTAAAAATAGCAGAACAGTCATCTATCAAAACACTGTTTGTGGATTCTTCAGACCACATAAAGAAAGTGCTGACTTTAGTAATATTTAGGTAAATTAATAAGTAAACCCAACAAAGAATTTTCACTAAATGTGAAATGTCACAGTTAGGGCTGCACTGAATATTAAAAAAAATATTGGCGAGTACTTCTCAGGGTTCAAGTACCAGTCTTGAGTGTTTGGACCCTTGGAGGATACTTGCAAATTTCGAGGGTGGGAGGCAAGGAGGGAGCCTGTGGGGGAGGTAATGGGCCAGGGAAGAGTAGGTAGGGGCCTACCTGGGGATGAGGGGTAGAGTATTCACCCTCCAGAGAGGGTCTGGTGACACATGGCTTCCTCCAGGGCCAGGTAAGTTTAAAAAAAGAATAAAAACTGGACATGCTGAGAAAGGCCGAATAGCCCCTTCTGAGCTTACTCAGACCTTTCCAAGATGGCACCGGCAGCATCAGCATGCTGCGGGTGCCATCTTGGAAAGGTCTGAACAACATGCTCAGAAGGGGCCATTTGGCCCTTCTGAGCATCCCCAATTCACCCCCCCCGCCCGTTTTTTAAAACTTACCTGGCTCTGGAGGAACCCGTGCATCACCAGACCTCCTCCAGAGAGTGAGTACTCTACCCCTGAGATGTTGCTACACCCACCCCCCTCACCCCCCTCTAGGCCCCCGCCCCCACCTTCCATGGCTCATGCTGGTCTATTCTCTCCCTGACCAGCAGGGGCCAGGGAAGGGGGAGTAGGGGCCTAGCACTGACCTCTGGCCCCCTTCCCTGCACTCAGCCAAGGATTTTCTGAGTTCTGAAGGTTTGGGGGCCCTTCCTCAAAACCTGGGAAATTGAGTTGAATGCTCTGGTCCTCGATGTTTTTCAAGGAAAACTGAGGACCAAGTTTCAGCACTAGTCACAGCACTAGGATAAAGATTCCTTTCAGACTACACAGGCTAACAAATCTCACAGGAATACATGAAATTTGACTACCTTGATAACACCGTCCCAGCTTGCATAGCAAAGAATGGCCTCAGTGGAGACAATTAGTGTTTCAACACCAACAGCACCCACACCTCTGCCCAGCCTGACCCCCAGGTGGGCTGTCCGTTTAAAGATGGCCCACCAGATGTACAGGTGGAACAGATATGGTGCTCTGGAACATACAGGAATGCTGACAATGGAGCAGACAGCCCAAACCTTGGGCACAGGCCAGAGGTGCAGCTGCTGTCTGTCTGCTTGGCAGATGGCTGCTGCAGCCCCGTTCTTGGCTGGGGGTTGCCATCAGTAATGCCAGAGTTGTGGGTGATTCACCTGCAACTCTAGGTGTGGGGGAGGGAGGCGCTGCATGGGGGGATTGTGGTCTGTGGCAGCCGCTGGATCATTTAAACCTGACCCAGGCTGGACTGCAAGCAGACAGATGTGGAGGTGTGCCCCTGGACCTGCTCCAGTGATGAGAATCCCTGTCTGTGTGAAAACAGTAATACCCAATCTCCTGATTCTGAAATCATCAACATAATTCAAGAACGTGTTCTATGAGGTTCTAAGAAATAAGAACCCATTCTAAGTAAGCAACAATCTGACTAGGTGTCATAGGACCTGTGCTGACACCAACCCCATCGAAATCTAGAAATTAACACTCCATAAACCTCCATCTACTAGATCTATGTTCAGCTTGGAACGGAGAACTACACCGGGGCAATTTTAGTTTGTGTCTTTTGTTTACTTGTAGATCTGGCGACCTCACTAAGGATGTGCTTACCACTACCTTTTTTGGTGGGGAAATCAACCATAGATACCCTGTCTTCAGTACATGCCACTACTGGTAGCAACATTGAAAGTATTCATATAGACAGTACTCAGGCCTATTACCACCAGCTCATCTAAGTCAGTGGTCCCCAAACCATGGCTTGTAAGCAGCAGTTGCTTGTAATGCCCTTTCACATTGCTCAAGAGAGCTTAGTAAACAAATGCAAGATATTGAGAGAGAGAGAGAGGAAAGGAGGGAGGGATTGATGAAGGAGAGACTGCACAAGCCTTAGAACCAGTGAGAAAACTGTTAAAACGCAGCCGGTGGTTCCTGTGGGTGCACAGCTATGTCCATTGCCAGCTCCCACAGCTTTGCCAAAAGTTCTATTGTGGCTTGTTGTAAATCTTGAACTTTGAAAGTGGTTACTGACCACAAAAAGGTTGGGGACCGCTAATCTAAACCCTGTTCAGTGTAGGTCTAGATCACACTAGTGTAAAAAATAGCTAGGTCTTGTCTACACTAGTATTTCCATCAGTACTAGTGCAATAGTGGGAGATTTTCTCCAAATAGTTTGAGAAATATTGGAATCTTGAGGTAAATGTTGCCTATCCTTGGACTTTCTGACAGATTACAAAGGGGCTAGTGGAAAAGCCTCAGGCATTCCAATCCTCAAAGTGCTCAGTTTGATTTCAGTTAATGATCAGTAACATTTTTGTACATAAGCTATGTTGAAGGTTTTCCCTATATATAAACAGTTTTTTCCCCCTGTTATAACATGCATATAGTTCAAATTTTGGCCGTTTTTACATGGGATGTGTCCACTGCCCCCATCCATCCGTCCATCCGTCCATCCATCCATCCAAGAGCTCATCTGAAGACGGGGTGGGTAGGTGTGCGCTTCCATGACCCACGCTCTGCCCATTCAAGCTCATGAGCAGAGTACCGGGGGAAAACCTGGGATGCTTCATGTGGTGGCATGAGCAGACTGTGGATGCGCACACCCAGTGCATATCCGTCGTGGCCTGTCTGAAGTTCCCACCCCTCACCGGAAATGCGTGTGCTCTCCACTGAGCACACACGGACCTGGTCCCCTGGCCATGCCCATTTAAAAATGGCTTTTGTCTTAAAATCTTTGGTGGGTGGAAAGAGAGTGGCTATCTACTGTATGACCTTCCATACCCGAACACTTTGAGGGTGCTTGCTTTTATCCCCATAACAGAGGTCCCCTCTTAAAGGAGGATCAAAAAGCATGTTCATTATAAGAGCACTGTTTGTTTTATGTAGGATTTAAATAAATTCCCCTCAATTTATGTCTTGTTTAAAATAATACAGAACAGAAAAAAAGAAGCTAGCTATTCTAACAGCAGTATTTTCATGTGTAAACCTCATTTTCTTTGAAGAAAGAATAGCATAAACGCCAAATGTCTGGATTTAACATGAAGTTTACAACTCAGGGTTCTCTGTGATGCACTACAGACAGAAAATTTAAGCTTATATTTTACAGAATTCCTCAGAAAAGGGTTTTTGTTTGTTTTTTTAAAAAAAGAACAGTCCATGAAACACTACATGCTGTTCATTTCAACCGTGAATAATTGCACTTTTCTTTTGTAATTTTGAATGTATTTTACTCAGCACCGTTTTACAGGAAATGAGTCAAGTTACAGCAGTTGATTATTTGTCTCTCTTTTTTTATGTATATCCCAGCAACTCTTAAGTATTTTCTATATGCACTGAAGAGCAGTTTGATATTATTATCATTTTGCTCTAAACATAGCATTTTCAATTCTATAAGTAGAACTTTAATCCTTTAAGCCTATACATTTGGATTCTCATAATAAAGCACATGGTATGAAAAGATAAGATCTCCATAGGCCTGTTGTGACAAAAACGACATCGTTTTCCACCAATTAATAATAATAAGAATAAAAACACAATATAATTTGTATAGCTAAAATAGCTCTAAGGTATGCAAACTATTTCATTTGAAAGCATTAAGAGGCAACAACAATATAAGTTTTCTCTTTCTGTCGATATATAAATAGATGCAACAATATTTATAGTTTTTGTCACATTATCATTCTTCAGAACCTTACATAATGAGACTAGTTGCATTTTGTCTCATATACGTCCCTGTTAATGAGTAATTACACTGAAGGATGTGGCATTTTACATTGGATATTGGTTTTTACAAAGCTACAGGAGTGAGGTTATAAGTGTTTAAAGACAATTTTGACTTCCTTACCTTTCTATGTTTTCCTTCTAGCTCATCCTTCCTTCCTCAGATAAAATTTTAAGGTTAAAACATACCTTCAAATGCATCCTTCTTAACTTCCCTGATATAGCACTGCATACTGTTCTACAGTGTTATTGGATAAGAACTTGAAGCACTAACTTAGGGGATCTTACTAAATGTCCCAGACTTTGATACAGTTCAGACTAATTTTTATATGAACAGTGGTACATAACAAATCCATAAAAGTGTATTTTACATATATATACAAAATCTATTAAACATTATTAGTGCCACTTCCCTGCTAACATCTAACTTCAGTAGGATGCACCAGGATTAATGGTCTCAGGCCACTTGTGCATCTTGGGCAGTAATATACCAGTATACTGTTTAGCAGATGAAGTTAATCCATTTTGGTCAAGGTATTAAAAAAAAACAATTAAGTCTGGAATGGAGAACAGATTAGTTTACCCAGAACGTCTTTTTCCAGTTCATCTAACAGTAATGCAACTCCTAATAAAATATGAGCTCAAGACTGAGCTCTTCAACACAACTCATGAAAACCACCAAAATGTTGTCCTTAAAATATCTTTAGTTTTGTACAAGAAATATGCAGAACATTACTAAAGCTCTCTACGGTACTTTGCTTAGACATTCAACAAAACTGTTTCATTTGCTGCTGCTCTATCATCTTTGGCTTTTCTAGACATTATTGCTTATTGTGTGTACTGCTATCAATGGTGGGGAAAGTTGACACACTTTCCCTATCTGTATTCTTTGAGGGAAAACAAACATTTTCAGTCTTTGGAATTTGCTTTCCTACAAGAAAAATTGGAAGATCACATGGCCTGATCTCTCAAACTTTCTAACTCTCTGTAAAGGCTTATGAATCCATTTACCTTCTATATGCAGGATATTTGTACATTTGTAGCCTATTGCTAGCAGCTCTAGGAATTATAAAAATACAAGGCTACCCTATCTCCCTTATCTTTATTTGTGCGGGAATGAGATGAAGCAAACATTTAAATAACCTAAAAATTAATAATTGTCCAAGTAAAATTGCTACAACTACTAACTGTTCATCTGCTATTAACAAACTTGCCTCAGGTACAGACTGATTCTGTCAAAACGTCATTGGCTGAATAGCTCATCAATATTTATTTACCTTCAGGTATATTAATATTTTCAGTTATTAAAGTTTCCTGTATTCCCCATGCTTTTTCTCCTCTACATGTTGTTTCTGATGTAATAGAGTCTAAGCATTCAGAAGATTTATTTGGCTTAGGAAATGCAGAAAGGTTCCTTTGTATGTAGAGGTGTAGCAGCAGAGAGATCTACTCCTCCTGGGTTTCCCTGGTGGAAGAGACTCCCCGGCTCAATTTGGGACTGCAACTGTTGCAGCCACAAAACTCTGCCTCCATTCCCCCCAGCAGAGGCAGAGTGGCACAAAGATGGACGCAGGCATCAAATGGGGGAAGGGCCCCATCGCTTAGGAAAAGATGCCCTGTTGAGCAGCAGGCAACATCCAGAAATGGAAGGAAGGAAGGAGAGAGACCCAGGAGCAGGGGACTGCAATGTGGGGTGGGACAGTAGGAGGAGAAGAGATAAGAAGACATACTGTTTCTGGATGCTGGGGGCAGGGCTTGCAGTGGGTAGGGCCTCCCTCAGTCTAGAAGCTGTGTTACATCCTTGATAACATATCCATCCCTAGTTGCTTGCTCAACTGTTCGTCCACTGCAAAATTCTAATTACTTAACAGTCCCTATTTTTCTTCTAGCTTAATGTTTTTCTATTTCAAGGACCTCTCGAACAAAGGGACTGATACAGCAACGGGTGTTTTTAGATGGACTCGGGGGCTACCCCCAGGTTTGCTCTGGCAGCGGTGGGTTTAAACAGAGGTTGCTGCCATCTGCAGTCCTCCCACACAGCGCCCCCTCTCCCATACCACTGAGCTGCAGGCAGATCTCCAGTCACTGTAGGCTTCTGTGTGCAGCTCTATGGCCATTGGCCACTGCCCCCAGTGGCCCTTCTCTGAGTAGACAGACCACTGCTCCACCTCCGGCCAGTGCTCCGGGTTTGGGCGGCCCACTCTGCTCACAGTGCTCCAGGATGTTCTGGAGCACTGTGAGCAGAGCTGGCCTGGAGCAGGTGGAGCCTGCTCCGTTCTTGCTCTGCCTCACCACAGGGTGGCCTGCTTTTACATGGATGGGCCACCCAGGGGTGGGGTGGAGCAGCTGTCCATCTAAAGACACCCAATGTGCTGTGCACCTTCAACTACCAAAGGGATGGAAGAGTATTCAGTACTCCATAAGTTCCATCTGTCCATGGCTACTGTAATATTGCAAGGTGAGAACAAAGTCTCTTACTCTTCATGTTCTGCATATTACAAGTATATTTGTGTATTGTGTATGACCCTGATCCAAGTTCTGCCCACACAGACCAAAACTAGAGTTATGCACATGTGCACCGTGTGCATTCGTAGGCTGACTCCAGGAAAGTCCCTGCCTCCCAACCCTGCTGCAATGGCAGCAGCCACTTCTCCCTCTCCCAAACAAGTGGCAGTGGGGTTGGGAAGCGAGGAACTTTCCTGGAGCCACCCTGTGTGCACACACTATGTGCGCAGACGCAACTCTAGTTTTGGTCCATATGTATGTCCAACTTGGACCTTGGATCACTGCATGTGCGTGAATGTATACACACATATATGCAGACACACACAATATACAAACACAAACACCCATGTGCACACACACATATATAAGGGAGATGTAAGCAAGTTGCAAAATCTATTTTATAGCAAAATATTTCTTATTAAAGAATATAGTCTTCAACATAGTTGAAAACCCGAGTTCAGTGGTAAATATTCAACCTTATGGAGATATATTATGTTCTACAGCTGGATGAATAATGAGAAATAAAGCATCCTATGGCACTGATAATTTGATCAGACTTTAAGTGTCTCTGTTTTTTCTTTTTGTCATCAGACATAATGAATTACATGGAAGAAACATCCAGTCAAAACCAAAAAATGAGTGCAGTAGTTAGTTACACCATCTAGAGTTATTCAATCAGATAACTGAAGCTAAGACTACTTCTCTCTCCAGTTGTGCAAAATATTGTTTCTATTTCTATGCATATGCTATAGACTGAGGTTCCTACAAAAATAATTGTACTAAAATACAGAATACATTTGCTATTGTTAACTTTCATCATAGTGAAATTAATACTCATTTAGACACTATCAAAGTTACTTAGAATCAATGCTATACTCCGTTCTTTCTTGAACAGAAATTGTCACAACCGATATAAGCATACCAAAATAATATACAGGTTGCTATTATATATACTCTTCATCTAAAATCCAGATTCTACCCGCCTCCACATTAGTGCATTATACATAAAGTACTTCAAATACCTATTTAGAAAAGAACTACATTTTAACCTACATAAGAAAGAGTTATATAAAACCCTTCATAACTCCCCTGTAAACAACTTCTTAGTGTTCCCTCTGCTGAAAAAGCAAACTCTTTATGAGAGACTGAAAAGTCTTCAGTGGATTGTCTCAGAATGAGATGAGCAAAGCAGAACTCCATAACATCTACCATAAGGTGCTCCCTGGGAATGAGCAGAGTAAAGTATCATGCAAGGTATTAAGTCACACTGTCATTATTTTAATGTGTCTTCTTTCAGTTGGTGGTCACACTGGCTTCTTTCTGACGTAGTCTTTCTTTCTGTTGTTTAAGAAAAAGAGCTTTATTATCATTCTTTTCTTTAATTTTCCATCTGTTCTCAAATTGCAGTGAGTATGTGGTCTAGTACACTGAACCCAGCAGTCCCAAACTGGAATGGTTGAGAGCCATTTTTTTCTTTCAGAAAATTAACTCCTGGAGTGCCACGACAAAGGGAAACTCTAAATTATACGACACAATTTTCAACTTTGTGAAGAGATTTCTTCCAACATAGAAACTGTGTGCCTCTAAGGCCTTGGAATGGCCTTTCAATTATTGTAACCAATACTGTATTTCCTTCAGAAATTATACAAGAAAACAAGAAAATTGTAAATAAAAATATGCTGCTGAAGGAACCTGGAAAAAGTTGCAAGGTAGTGAAATACCTACCCACATCTTACTTTCAAGTCATTTAAACATAATGAAACATACACTGCAGGCCACATTCAAGGACCCTTGAACCAGTCTTTTGACCATCTCCAGATAAGAACCAATTTTGTGGCTAGTCCTTAAGGTTACACTACTCTATCAATAATTCCAGAACAAAGATTTCAAAAGAAATTTCACTTACTTATAGAAGCTAAGTGAAGATCAAACCGATACAATAATCATGCTTGCAAAAGAAAAGCCAAAACGTTCCTATTTAGGTGACTAGGATTATGCAGCTAAATCCATATTAAGACATCTCTGAAAGCAATAACAATGTCTTAGATGTCTAAATATAGGGTAAAGCCAAATGAGACAGGGCCAGCTGGATCCCCTACCTGTCCCAGGGAGGGCCACTGCAGTTGCCACACTTTGGCAGGGAGGGCAGACCAAATAAGCAGTGCCGTGTGTGTGTGTGTGTGTTGTTACCATCACAATTCTCTACATCTAGCAGGTCAGCTGAGGAGCTGTCCACATAGGGCAGGACTCCCAGAATCATGCTGATTGGGGGCGGGGGGGAGCAGAGGTGCACACTTACCCCAGCCACCAAACAGCTGATCAGGGGGCCCATAGGAGCCCCATCAATCACCTGTTTCGTGACTGGGGTGAGTGTGCTCCTCTGGGCCCTCGATAAGCTGTTTCACGGCTGGGTGAGCACGCTCCTCCAGATCCCCCCATTAGCTGTTGTGGCTGGGGTGAGCATGCTTCTCCGGGCCCATCCCTCAATCAGCAGTTTTGCAGCCAGGGTGAGTGTGAGGCTCGATTCTCAGACCTTGCCTTGCAGTGAGGCTGCATGGGCTGATCAGATGGGAGGCAGCCCTATGGCTTCATATTAGCCACAGTGAGGCAACAGTAGTCTGCGATGCATCATCACTGGCCTTCTCCAGCTGACTGCTCCAAGGCAGAAGTGGACAAACATCTGGCGGCCACCAGATAGACAGTCAGCAATATGATGGGCTAATGTAGGGTAATGTGGCCTTATGTGGAATAATGTCCCGTGTGGCCTTACCTATAGATTTTGTTGCCTAACTCCAAGCACTTGCATAGGTAGTTCCTGCTTCACAGGAACAAGAAATAGCTCAGTCACAGGGTAATTTCAGACATTACAGGCCTCCCTTTTACCACAGTGAACCACGTGTGGTGGAGGAGATCCCGTAACGTCTGAAGGGGTTCCCGCCAGATGTTCATCACAGTGAACACCCGGCGGGAATCCAATTAACCACCATTCTGGAGGGGAGGCCAGCCTCACCTCTGCAATGGTGGTTACCTGGACCTGGAATCGGCGGCCAGTAATGTCTGTTACTGCTGCTGAGGCCAGAGCGTGGTCCCGGCTATGAGCCGGGATCAGGCGCAGTGGCCGCATTGGCCGCTGTGCCCACCCATTTCCAGGAGGGCGGCCGGCCGGGGGAGCGTGGGGGGGCTGGGCCATGCGGCCACACATTGCGCCATCCGGCCCCGCCCCCTCCCCAATCCCTGAGCAGAAACAGGCCGGCACGTCTGTTGACCAGCCGGCCTGATTCCGAAGGGGGACAAAGAACTGACTATGTGTCGTGTCAAGAAGGGAGGCCGGCCCGTCTGAAATTACCCTCAGTCAAAGCAAGGACACTCTGAATTTGACCTGGTTTAACAAGTCAGGTTCATAAACAGACAAACTGACAGTGATTAAGGAGAACACAAATGACAATAAGACTGTACCATGTTCTGTTATTTCTAAATTCCCTCCCCCAAACTTTGCACGGATAAAATGAGAAGGAATTTTTGGTGGTGTTTAATGAGATAAAAAGGTGGGTTAGTCAAAGGATAAAGTACAATAGAAGGCCCTTTTTACACAGACACTCTAACACCAATAAAATGGGTGTTACATTTTATTATACATTGTACAGGGCAACACTGCAGCCTTGCAACATGGTTCCTTTTCACACGAGATGCCTCCACCCAGTTTCGCTGGGTGGAGATGGGTAGAGGCATCTGTGTAAACACCACTTGTGGTGGGTGGGGTGCATTTCTCTGGGTGGAGATGGGTGGAGGCGTCTGTGTAAGCACCACTTGCAGTGGGTGTAGGTGAATGCATGCTCCCGAGCAACACCAATCTCCACCCACCACTCACCCACGGAGCAAACGGCAGTGGAGTCCGTTGCTCTGTGGGTGGGTGGTGGGTGGTGATGCGTGTTGTGCAGGAGTATACACGCACCTACACCCCTGTCTCTTATACACATCTAGATGTGTATAAGAGTTTTTGTGTGGGGCTGGTGTATAGTTGAGCTTCTTCTGGGAATGAAACTTAGTGCCATATTTGGTAGGAGGGGGGTATGGGAGGGGACAGTTGAGTGATGGTAAGGCAGATGGCAAGTTCTGATTAGCTGGCCAAGCCAGATGGCAAGCTGTTGATTGGGTGGCAGGGCAAAATAAAAGTAGCTGCAGCCATTTTCCATTCCCTTTGGTGAATTTAGCTGTGTGCTACAGTGCTGGATCTGTAAGTAATGGCTGCGGGGGAGGGGTGTCTTGCCTGTCCTGGCCCTGTCCTGGAATGGTGTGGTTTGGCCTGTCCTGTCCATAGGGCCAATGCTGAGGAATGGGGGTTATGTTTACCTTTACCATGCCATGCTTTTAAAAAAATAATAATTGGGTGCCACATTGCTTCTAGTTCTGTCTGCTTCTTGGTTGCCACTTAGCACCATGAGGCCAAAGGGATCTATCTGCCTGGTTCCACTTGCCCTTGCCTGGTCTGTTCAAGTTACCAGTGCCACAGAACCAATGGCATGCCAAGACTAGAGGGTGCCCTGGATGTGCATGTGTGTGTGTGTGTGTGTGTGTGCACGTGAATGTCTGGTTGTTTCTTGTAGATGTTGTTATATTTTTGTCTGCTGGGTGGGCTGGCTGACTTCTGGTGGGATATTTATTTCTCCATGCAGTTCCACACTGTTTTGTGGGGCTGTGTGAGCTGTCGTCTTTCTTTTTTACCAAGGCTGTGGCTGCCGCATGACACAGCAGAGCCTAATTTTGAAGTGTACCTTCTACTGTTGTGCCAGCTGCTTGGCACTATCAGGCCAGACTGGGATCTATCTGCCTGGCTCAACTTCTTGCATGTGCTGTTGTGCACCCTGATTGGCTAGGCAATTAAATGGCTGCAGCTGCTGCACATGGCAACACCTGCTGAGGTGCCGACCTGCCACCAAATAGTTCTGAAATTTCTGAAGTTTTCCGAGGTCCAGAATTCCAAGTCCAAATTCTGAAACTTTGGAAACAGTGCCAAAGGACCGCCGAGTACTCGGGTCAATTACTTGGAACTTCGGAATTCAACCCGAGTACCCGAAAGTACTATTTGGTACAGTCCTAGATATTAATGAGAGATGGTGCCAGAATACAGGACTAAAGTGAATCAGAGTATACATTTGACATTAAAACTCACTATAAGAAAGGCCTTAAAGATTTATGCGCTGGGGGGAGAAGTGACTATTTTGCTACTTTTCAGTCAATTGAACATGCATGCTACTAGCTACATTTGAATGAGACATGAAAAAAACAGCCCCTCTGAGAACACGTCATACCAGGCTAGCTGTAGGGTTGATTTTCTTCGTTTCTACCTTCTTCTCTGCAGTTAACTTGCTGACTGATTGCTGAGCCACTTTCAGTCTGAAACAAAATACAAACCAGATATTTTATGAGATAAAAAAAAAAGAAAAGAAAATGATTTAAATCTTTCATTCATTCATTCATTCATTCATTCATTCAAAAACTTGATACTCTGCCCCTCCTGTCTCAGCAGTCTAAGGTGGCTTACAATCTTAATAAATAAACATTAAAACTAGATAAAATACATAAAAAACAGGAGGTTGTTAAAAAACAATAATCCACCCAACCACTCTAACCTGCTCCCCACACTCATCACCCATCTCCCCCACCAAATGCCTGGTGGAACAGCCAGGTCTTACAGTTTCACTGAAAAGAGGGGAGGTCCAGGGCCAATCGGGCCTCTGCTGGGATGGAGTTCCACAGTCTTGGTGGGGCTACCGAGAATATCCCCTTCATCGTGCCCCCCCAGGGTACCTGGGGAACCTCGAGAAAGGTGCCCTCGGATGACTGCAGGGGCCGATCCAGGGCCCAGGAGGGTGAGGAGGTCCCGCACATTTGGCATACAAAATGTGCCTTCACTTTCTAGAGGACCACTGTGTTTGTGAAAGACCAAAACAAAGATGAGCAGTCATGTCACAACAAAAGAGACCTTGCTAATTACATATAGTGTAAAAGAAATTAATATTTTCTAAATCTCAAAAGTCAAAATCCAAGGACATAACTCTGTACTTGGCCCTGGCAGGCGCCTGGTGCCATATACACCTTTTTTGAAGTGAATGGTCGCTGTGTGGCAGTTAATGGGAGTCCACCAGGGCGTTTTGCCTTGGAAGATGGTTGACTTGGGAAGCGCTTCTCTCACTAGAGTGATTATAATGGAAAGGCAAAAGGATATCTCCATTTTAAGAAATAAACACAAAAATCTGTTGGCTGAACACTGCTAATATATTTATTCTATGGACATGCTTTATTCTAAGGTTCCTTGTTGAAAGGGTTAATAAACAGTTAATCAACTCATAGATCATCAGAAACATAACATCACCATAGAAAATAAACATGAAATTAAAACTCCTTGCTAGCATTGCATGTACAGAGAAAACCTGAGATGTGTCTGTGATCAATGTTATCAAAGTAAGGAGGGAAGCAGAACAGTAAAGTGAGGTTAAGGTTCTGTCTGGAGCCAACTAATGGACCTGGTCACTGGGAGAAAGAAAGGGAGAAGGTAAAACAAAATACAGAAGTACAGGAAAAAGAGCACCCAAAGGAAGCAAAGGCAAAATCCTGTTCTTATACTTTGTTTTTTAAATGTTCGCTTAGAGCTGCTCTCAGAGTTGTGGAATGTAGGGCAGATCCCTTTTGGAGAGAGATGGGAAGAAAACTAAACCTTTTAGAAATCAAGGAGAGGAAAAACAAAACTCAAAGAGCTCAGTGGAAGTAGGATCAACCTGACTCTTCTCCAAGAGGGCTGGAAGGGAAACAGCAAAATTAACAATTTTGTTCCACTCAAGCAGAGTGTGAAAGCATTTGGAGTCTGTTTTTAGGTAGGTAATGAAACATTTCCGCAAGCTTCAGAAACTAACATTAGCCATTAATTTAAGCTTGACATGTAAAATTTACCATTTTTCCTTTGATAAAATATTCAAAGCCAACTGCTATAATCTCTGAATGAAAACAAATGAGACAGTAGCCTGCAATAGCCCACAGTAGCCTGCGAGTCACCTGCTCATCAGTACTTGGAACTGGCAGCCAGCTGCTACTGGATGCATCATCTGGAGAGGGTTGGCAACGTGGTGTGAGCTAAGGCTCATTCAGCTGGGCTAATCCAGGCTAACACATGCCCTCCCATCTGTTAGACCCTGCCCAGTCCTGCCACAAGGTGAGGTTTGAGGATCAGGCCCAGAGGACATGCTCACCTGGTCTGCTGAACAGCTGATCGTGGGGCTTGGAGGAGTGTGCTCACCCGGCCCATCAAACAGCTGATTGGGGGGCTCAGAGGAGTGCACTCACCCAGCCTGCCAAACACCGATGATCAGCTGTTTGGCGGGTCGGATGAGCATGCTCCTTCGGGACCCCGATCAGCTGTTTGATGGCAGCTCCTCCTGGGGGCCTCGATTGTGCTGCACAGCAGGGGCCTGGGAATCCTGCTCCATGTGAACAGCTTCTCAGTCAAACTGTGGGGTGTGGGGGGACTTGTGACAGCAGCCGCCACCTGGATTCCCCAGGAGTGGCTGCTAATTTCAACTGCGTTCCCTGCCAGTCCACAGTGTGTGGCAGCTGTGGTGGCCCTCCCCGGGGTGGCCACGAGATCCAGTTCTCCCCTGTCTTGTTTGTTTTCACCTGATGCCTGTCGTTAAGACTGAAATAATGTGTTGAATAAATTAGATAATAATCTGAATCAAAGGGGAAGGGAATCTGATAGTATACTCTGATTTTAAGAAATCCAGTTTCAAATACTGCACACCAGAACAGTATTTTCTAACAAACACGACAGTTCTTGGTTTTGTCAAGCCAACAAATTGTACCGTCTCATCTTACTTAATTTTTCCACTTGTAGAAATAACTGTGTATGTGCCCAGCCAAACAAAGCATTTAAAATACCAAGTCCAGTTCAAACCACTCTTTGTACTAGATTTGGAGGAATTTCAGAAGGAAAAGCAAGAATGTGAATTAGTACTACAATTACAGGCATGTATTGCTTTTCTTATGGCTCATTCCTCCAGCAGCAGCTTGGATTCCTGACATTTTTAAAAATTATAAAATAGATTAATAAATAGGTCTCAGAGTTTGCTAGAATAGTATCCATGCCCCCAAAGCTATAATTCTTGCTCATACTTTGTATTTTGCAGGCTACTACTGGACAGCTGTGCAGTGTCTGAGGTTTCATTATTCCACATTTTCAAAACTAGAAGAGTAATTTTTTTAAAATGTAGAATTCTTAGTTATAACTGCATCTGCATACTGCGCTAATAAAACAGCACTGGGATGAAGATTTATTTATTTACATTTCTACCCTGTCCTTCTCCTAAGGTTCAGGGTGTCTTACAGCATAAAAACACACACATAAGAACATAAGAAGTGTCACACTGGGTCAGACCAACGGTCCATCTAGCCCAGCATCCTGTCTCCGACAGTGGCCAATCACGGTGGCTTGGGAGAAGCACCCAAAAGCTCACAATGGGGGATCCATTCCCTGTTGTTTTCCCCCAGCTCCCGTCATGTTCCCTGATCCTGTCTGGCTAATAGCTGCTAATGAACCTATCTTTCAGAAACTTGTCCAAACTTCTTTTAAACTCAGCTATAGTACAGGCCCTTACCACAGCCTCTGGCAGTAGATTCCACAACCCAATTATTTATTTATTTATTCAATTTATACCGCCCCCCTCCTGAACACAGGTCGGGGCGGCTTCCAACAGTAAAAAAAATACATAAATCTAAAACAATTTAAAACATATAAAAATACAATATCAAATATTAAGATATTAAGAACAGGGCCCGGGATACATTAAACAATAGGGTAGGGGAGATAAAAATCCACTAAACCCTCCCCCACTCCCCAAAGGCCTTGGTGAACAGTCAGGTTTTACACCTTCGCCGGAATACCAAAAGGCTTGGGGTCAGGCGAGCTTCCTCCGGAAGGGAGTTACAAAGACGCGGCCCAGCCACCGAGAAGGCCCTCTCCATTGTGGCCCCCTGCTTCACACGGGGGACCTCCAAGAAGGCACCCCCGGCAGACTGAAGGGGTGAGTAGTGGAGTGAAAAAATACGTGGAGTGAAAAAATATTTTCTTTTATTTGTTTTAAACTTGTCACCCATGAGTTTCATGGAGTGTCCCCTAGTTCTAGTACTAGAACTAGGGGACAGAGAACTAGAACTAGAGAGGGTAAGTAACTGCTCCTTGTTTATTAGTTCCACCCCACTCTGATTTTATAGACCTCTATCATATCTCCTCTCAGTTGTCTTTTCTCCAAGCTGAAGAGCCCCAACCTACCAAGCCTCTCCTCATATGGGAACCCTTCCATGCCCTTGATCATTTTTGTTGTCCTTTTCTGTACAATGCATTGAAATTCTTTAAACCCACCCCCCCCACCCTCACCCCTAAACCCACCCACCTTAAGCCCTATCCCCCGCCTGCCAAATGCTTTGCCAAAGAGAAAAGTTTTACCCTGCCTCCACACCGGAATATGCTCAGGCTTCTGCTCTGATGGACCTTCAGAGGAGTATTGTGGTTCCATAATTCCATAATACTGGAGCCTCAGATTAGATAAGATTAAAATTGCTCGACACCTAGTTTGTATCTTATTTTAGCCATAACTTTCCCCCTATACATTACAACACTTATTTTATTAGTGTGATCAGATTTGTACAGACTAATGAGAATTATGAGACAGAACCACAATGACATGGATAACGTTGCAGTTTTGACATTTTGATTTTTCAGTTTTTACTTTCACATTTTTAAACTTTCCTCTGCAACAATTATGTTACAATTTTTAAAAAGAAAAGAATGGTGAGATATATGACTCAAAATGTTAAGGCTTTCAGAAAAACTCAAAATGTGGAGATTCAATAAAATTTCAAGTATAGGCAAAAATAAAATAAAATATCAGATCACTATCAGAACCACACAACTGAATAGTCCAAAAAACCCATTTAGCATCTTGGGACAGTGAGCACACTATAGACATATGCTCTGATTCAAAGTCCGTGTGTGCGCTTTGAGACTGAAACTGAAATAGCATGCATGCACATATTGTGCGCATGCATGGGAACTGAGGAAACAGCCTGTTTCCTGACCTTGCTGCCACTGCGGCAGCCACTGCAGTCCTGTTTCTCCTTCTCCCAGTTTGGGTTGGGAGGCAGGCAAATTAACACCGTGGGTGTTAACAAGCATGATGGTGGCCCGCTGTGGCCTGCTTTTGCCCATGAACTACTGGCTCGTTTGTTGTTGTGGCAGCAGATATTCGCCCGGGATTGCTTTTGAGCGTGTCACTGGCGTGCCTGGGCTGTGATCCCAGAGACCTACGGGATTACAGTCTGGGCTACTGTCTGCCTGATCAAGTCAAAGTGGGCCACAGTGGGCTATAGCATTTGTTATGGCCTGTCGTGACCCGGCCTGGGTCTGTCATGGCTGCCTGTCATGATGGGGGGTGGGACTCTGGGTGCAATAAAGGGGTGGGGCCCAGTGGCCACACGTTCGTGAAGCTCCCGACCTTCTCCAATGGCCTGGCTGCTGGCATGTTTGTTGTTCCGCCCTACCTGGTTGAGACTATGTTGATGGTGGGTTGCTGGGTAAGGTTGTGATGGTGGTGCTCTGCTGTCACTTCTGTTAACATCCTGGGTGTGATCATGTAATTCCAGTTTTGGTCTGCGTGTGTGCCTGACCAAGCTTGTTAGGAGCTCATAAATTTCATTGGAATAAACAGGACTTAAGTTCCTAAGGTGCTCAAATAATTTCAAGATTGTCACCTTCAGACAAATTACCATCCATGGTCACTTTGGTCAGAGTTTGAAGAAAGTCTGCATTTCAGACCTTCTTTTTGTTGGTTAGCTCTTGGTTTTTCTCCTTACGGATATGATTATCTCACTTTTTCTGGATAATAATAGTAGAATAAATGGAGTCTGTAGCAGCTCCATTCAGGAGGGTGTGATAGAACAGTATTTGGGGAAATGGCCCTTTTCAGGGTTACCACATACAGTTCCAGTGACCACATTCTCTCAGCTACAGTGTTCGCAGGATGCCGCAGTTCTGAAGGTTGTTTGTATAAAAGCAGCTTATGTGACTAATTCAGTATTATCTGAATATTCACTCTAGCTCAAAGAGAAGTTATGGGCTTGATGCAGAATTTATTGTACAAAGTTCTATGAACTGGGTTATGCAGGTAGTGGTCATAATGGTCTATCTGTCCTCAAAATCTCTGACTTTTTCTATCTGGCCTCAAAATATCTGATCTCTGCACATCTGAGCCAAGACATGCACCCTTGCTAAATAACCTACTGAGAGTTTTAGATAAATAGTTGAAAAATTATTTAAGTCATACTCTAACACAGATACTGTTGTTTATTGGCATAGGGCGCCAAGCATTACCAGTCACATAGGGTATTTTTGTTTTTACTGTATTAGCATTATGGTAATACAATGTACTGAGCTGTTTCAACATCTTCAGTTCTGTGCCAATAGGAGGCAGGTAAAAGGCAACAAGTAACGTCTGAAACATCAGACAGACAGTACTTACTTACCATAAGGATAACTTCAGTATTCATGAATTTTTATATGAAATTGCACCAGTTTTAATAATGTGTCTAGATCAATAGCATAATCACTGTGGAAAATATGAAGAACTCTATTGGTATGAGTCACTGGGTTTTGAAATTTAAATCTGAACTGAAAAAGGTAAAGCAAAATGAAAAACTAACCAAATGTTAAAGATCCTTAATTAACAGATCCTCCCCCTCCTTCTTCCCTTTCTGCTCAGGATCTTGCCTCCTTCTTCACCTCCAAGATAGACAAGATCCGCCTCGACATCGCTTCCCACTCCTCTCTTTCCACTCCCACCCCTCTCCCTCCTCCCCCTCCTTCTCTCATGTCCTCCTTCTCCCCTGCCTCCCTTAA
>QEPC01010852.1:886387-908099 GCA_003113815.1 Sphenodon punctatus
CTCTCTCTCTCTCTCTCTCTCTCTCTCTCTCTCTCTCTCTGTGTTTCTGGGTAAGCTTAAATTAGTCAGGCTTACAGGTTAAGGTTGGGCTTTGATATTATACAGAAGTCATAGGCCATTTTTACACAGATGCCCACCCCCCGCTCAGGGTAATTTCAGATGTGACGGGCCATTCGGCCCGCCACGCTGAACTATGGTCCAGGATCCATTTTGGATCCTGGACAGGAATCAGTCTGGCTGTCCTTTAGATGTGCCGGCCTGATACCTACAGGGGATCAGGGAGGGGGTGGGGCTTCGCGGCATAGGGATTCGCGGCGTGGGGCTTTGTGGTGCAGGGCTTCATGGCTCGTGGCCACACAGCCCCGCCCCCCCCGTGCTCCCTGGACCACCTGCCCTCCGGGAGACAGGTAGGCGCAGCGTCCAATCTGGTCGCTGCACTCGATCTCACATCATGGTCTGGGCTACGATCTGGGATGGGTCAACTTAACAGGCGTTATGTTTGGACGATCTCAGATCGTGGTCCAGCTAACCACAATTCTGGACCTCGGGGTGGCCGGAGGTCTAGAATCGTGGTCAATGTGATTCCCGCTGGAGGTTCACTGTGGTGAACATCTGGCGGAACTCACATCAGACGTTACGGGACTAAGGGCCACCACAGGGGATTCACTGTGGTTGACCGTGGTCTTGTAACATCTGAAATTACCCTCAGTGTTCGGGCAGGTGTGCAGGAGGGAGGCGTCCATGTAAACGGCCAGCAGTGGGTGGGGGAATGGGTGTCCGCTCGGCGTTCACCCGTGTGAACACTGAGTGGGATGGATGGGGGTGCGCAACACACCCATCTCCACCCACGGAGCCCTCCAGAAAATAACGGCTAAATGGACACACACCCACCTCGGCTAAACACCCATCTCCCCACCAACCTCTGTCCATGTAAAAAGGGCCATAGAGTACAACTGTTTGCCTGCGCTGATGGTGATCAGGATTTGCCTCGCTTCACTTGGTGTGAAAAGAAATAATGTTGCCACTTTCTTAATGAATGTAACGGTCAATCACTGGTGTGTGAAACTGTCACCTGAAATGCTACAAATGAGTAAATGTAAGCTTGAGTGAATTGGCCTAGAGATTAATAAATAATGGAAAAGGCAACAGCAGAGTCAAAGCTCATTTGTAAGTAGAAATAAATCCTTAATTATTGTTTAATGTTTGCCTGGGTGGAAATACTATGTACCTTTGTTGCAATCTGCTCCTTCACCACCTCACGCAGACTATTTTAAATTACCTTAAATTAAATAATTTAATATGTTATAAAGCAAGTTCTTAAAGGTGCTAAATGCAGTTTATGAGAACTTATATAGACTTAAATTGTTGTACCGCTTCCTATAAAAGTAAAAACTTCCTGGGGTTTTCCCCAAATTGTTTGTCAATTAGTTGTTCTTAAACTACTCACAAAAATAACAAAAAGGTAGGTGGGAAAATGTGAAAAAGAAAGCTAAGCAAATAAATCATTCTGATAGATATCCTCTGAGTGTAACTGCAGTTATATTAAGTGCTAATGAAGGCGCCCAGTTTAACACTGTATTCTTTATAGAAATCAGGTGAAAGGAAAAGGCATTTATAAGACTCTGTCTGTGTGTGTGTGTGTGTGTGTGTGTGTGTGTGTGTGTGTATGTATCTGTAATGTCTGTGTTCACTAGAATTAACAGCCAAACATAAGAAGAGGTGTTCTAAAATGTTGCTAATGTTGAAAACGGCTAATGTTATAACTTTGGCCTTTCTAAGAATAGCTGAAGACTAAATATGTGTTGAGATTTTTGGGGCGGAGGAAGGGAAAGGTATCCACTTTGTTGTGTTATTTGAGCTCATTTGTTAGCTAAGTGGTAAATGAGGCACCGTATGGGGATGAATCTGACAACTAAAGGGCTCCTCATGCACTAGAAAATTCATTAGTACTCTAGAATAACTAGCTAGACGTGATGCTGGGGATGAACAGTTTTTAGATTTAAAGAAGAAGGCTCCCAAGGGTGTGACATGAGTCTCCTTATGTGCACTCCAACATAGACCGGTGATAAGAGATCAGATGGAAGTACCCAAACACTATGACTCAGGAGCAAGGAAAGGGCTTAGAGAGATGGACATGAGGTTTGCAGGTCTAATGCCAGTACAGTATCTGAGGATCACTTTGTCATAGTGTTAAATTATATAAACTACTGTTCATATACCATGGTTTATTAAGTTTTCTTCTGGAGAGGTGTCAATATGTGACCAGCTTTACATACTATATGGTGGGCAGCATTACTGAATGCCACTGTCCTGCTCCAAAACATAGGAGGAGCTGTGTTTTTGGGAGGGCTTGCTGTGTAACACCCGGGGTTTGCGACCCTGCCCCTACCCTCTCAGGACTTTAAGAAGCTGCCTTTGCATGCAGGTGGCACCCTGCGCCACTTGCCAAAAGCCAGCACTTAAGGCGGAAGCTGTTTGTGAACTTGTTTGGAGCTGGGGGATGGGGCTGAGCTGGGGGATGGGGCTGTCTTTTTAAAGTTGTTTTTAATCGATTTTAGTTGGTGGGATGTGGGTGAGGGTATGGGCAGGGGCTGGGTTGGGAGGGGGAAGGGTTTTGCTATAACCCCCCTGTGAGAGGGGTGGTTGTGAGTAGGACAGATATGGAGGGACGAGAGAGTGTCCTGGCCCCCCTGTGAGGTGTGTGTGTGGAGGGTGGAGGATTGTGCCATGACCCCCTTGTGAGACGGGGGTATAGTCATAGTGGTTCAGGGAGGTTTTGGGGGGTTGGGAGTGCCAAAACCCCCTGTGAGAAGGGTGTATGGGCAGGAATGGGGGGAAGAGGGTCATGCCACGACTCCCTTGTGAAAGAAGGGGGAGTGGGTATGAGGGATGTGAGATATGGATTGGGTAGAGAGGGATTCCTTTGGCCCCCCTGTGAGAGAGGGGGTACAGGCATGGGAGTGGAGGGTGGTGGAGGGGGATCGCCCTGCCTGCCGCTTATGCCACTCTGCCTCTGGGTATGCTGGACTCAGGAGACCCTCTCCGTCCCCCCACCTTCCTGGACCCTTTTGTGGGGTGGGGGTTGAGTCTTCCGGAGGCGGTGTATGACTTTTTTTTTTAATTTGAAAAGGCTTTCAGTGGGCAGGGATAAATAGGGGATTGGAGTGGGGTTTGGTGGGTGGTTTTGGGGTAGAGGTGTGAGAAAGGGTTGTGTGGGTAGGTGGTTTTGGGTGGGGTTTTTAGGTTTTTTCATTGGTTTTAAATATTTGTATGGACTGAGGCTCACCTTGAGCCTCAGGGGAGGGTAGCATATACATTAAAACAAATAAATAAAACATGAATAATTTTTGAAGCTTCTGTGTTTTCAAAAGACAGGGAGACAGAGAGGAGAGAAAGGCTTAAGGAATGCAGATGGACTAAACCATGAAATCTCACCAGCTGTAATGTGCATCGGTTTAAAAGAAGAATTACTGTCACTCATCACACAGCAAGAGAGGTCAAAATACACACACAGCCCATCAGCAGATTTAGAGAGGGCACCTCAGGAACCCCATAAGAGCTTCCCCCAAACATGCAAAGTTCCCTGGGTTCTTTATTCTTTTCTCCCAAGGGTTCTTTTCTTTCTCTCTTATTTTTTATTATTTTCAGGTGTTTTTTTTTTTAAAAAAAACATGATGTAGGAATGTTTCATATAGCCCACAGGTTTAGATGCACTCAAAGTAATTTGTTAAGTGCTGACAATTTCTGATCCTCAAAGCACTGCACCCAAACAAGCACCATTCTCTTCAATGAAGCTTGCTCTAGCAGAGCACTCTGTAAATTGGACTGCTAGTGCTGAAGACTTTAGCCAGATTCTCAGTGATTTTAATGGGAATTTTGCCCCTTGAAAATTACACAAATAAACTATGCTTGTAGAGTGCCACTGGTATTTTACTTCCATGCTTATTTATTCCAGACTTTACTCCTGTTTTGAGCGACTCATTGTTTACGTACCAACCAGAGAATTTAACTATATCACATGAACCCTGTACACTACAGTTTACAAAAATAGCACAGAGATATTTAAAGTAATGTGGAGGGTAGATGTAGTACATCTAATTAAATGCTACTATCATCTCAAAATCCCATGTGCTTTATGTATTCAGAAAACTTATCTTGCGCATTTGCTTAGATTTTACATACTGCAACCCCTATTTTATGTATATGTGCAATATATTTTACAAAACCAATAAAAGCCTTTGTTCAAAAAACTATTCATCTATATGACTCAGTGGAATCTGTGTCTAATCTTAACACTACTAATGCAGATAGTATGTTTTTTTATTGCCTTGAGGTTGGCTACTGGTTATATGCTGTCATTTCCATTGTCTCTGTAGCTTGTCTACCTTCTGAGTTTGGGTTAAATATGACAACTATGCAAAATCCTCTCTGTTGCCAAGAGGAGAAAATCAAATTTGATGCTCCATGAAGTGGGTGCAGAAGATTGAAAGATACTCTACTTTTTTCTTTCTTTCCAGAGCAGATTTGTCTGGAAACCTTCTAAGGAAGACATATATCAATTTCTCACTAAGGGTAACATCACTGTTCTCCCTGTCAGATTACTCAGGCCTGTAATCTCACCATCATCTTGCACTCAGCCCTCAATTTAGATCCGTGCACCCAGGCCATATCTAAACTTTGTTGCTTCTTTCTGAACAACATCTCTCCTCTATACATCTAAAATATTCATGCCCATTAGTCATACTTCCCAGGAAATAGTTTTGCCCCCTTTTCCAAGTCCCCTTTGCATAGAGGAGCTTCCTAAAAAATCCTCAAAACCACGCCAAATATTTCCTTAAGCTGTTGTCAAGTTGTTGTCAAGAGCTAGGCAGTCGGTATGATACAGCTTCAACTTTTTACATCTATTTTAATTGCCTGTTTGTTTTAGCCATGTAATTTGTCTCATCATACACATAGGCTGTTTTTACATGGGTCCCACAGGGTGGGTGGATGGGGTCCGTGCATGGTGGATGGGTAGAGGGTTCATCTGGGTGACTGTACACGCATCCCCCACCCATCAACACGCACAGAGCAACCTCCATTTTCACCAGTTGCTCCGTGCATGTTGATGAGTGAGGGATGAGTGGGGATGCGTGTTTGGAGGCAGCATGCATGCACAACCACTCACCGTGCGTGCACCCACCGCATCTTTTACACGGGACTCACCCACGCATGAACACCCAGATTTCTGGGTGTTCATGAGTGGGTGCGTCTCATGTAAAAAGGGCCTTAGAATGTAAAATTCTTGGGGAAAAATACTGTGTTGTCACTGTATGTAGGTACACAATGAATATACCTTGGCAGTGGTCTTTGGGCACTGCCTCAATATGACCACATAAGCAGAACCTTCACTGCTGTCCATTGTTCTGAATAATATATGAGCAAAATGAAAGAGGAAAGACAGAAGAGTTCAGAAATGACGGGGTCTCTGAAGTCTTGTGGAGAAAAAGGCTTGATTGAGAAGAAAGCCAGAAGAGGCCACATCAGTAATGGGAAGAGGGTAACACACCACACACATCCTCCTGCAGCAGAACATATGTCGGTGGCAGTAACACTGTTGATTCATACTGTCTAAAGGTGCAATCCTGCTGCCGGCTTATGCTCGCGGCAGACACAGTGGAGATCTAAGCGGCAGATGCTCAGACGCGCATCCGTCCAGTGCAACCCCCCCTGAGCCCACACATCCTGCAGCCTGGGGGATGAAGCAGGCACAGCTCCTGCTCCATCCTCTGGGCTGTGGGGGTCACATTGGACGGGGTGCACCATTACCCCACACGGCTTGCTGTGCTGGTGGGGCGCCTGCGGCCCTAAGGACTTTCACTGCGCCTCATGTAGGCGCAGTTTTCAAGGGCCACAGTATTGCACCCTTAATTCTTAAGGGTGAAGAGTAGTCACTCAATGTTAAGTCTGAAAATGGTTTGCAAAGAATAATTAAAAAAAACAACTCTAACAGGACAGATGCAATATTGTGACTACTCAAACAACCATCCAGTTTTTGAGTCTTATGCTATTAATATATGGAGAATAATACGTACTGGCTTATGTGCTGTGGACTGTCTACTGCAAATCAAGTCTTTAAGTTCAAGTTTCAAGTTTATTCAGCTATTCGCCATTAAACATATACAAGAGTAAATAAAATACAACGAGCAGTTGCTGGTGCTCCAAAATTAACATAACATGTACAAGAAACACTTCTTAATACGTAACACAGCTTTCATCACTACTAGGTCCTTAGAAGTCAGTACAAATACAATCTTATGTGACTGGATAAAAAACCATTTCTCTTCAAATAAAGGAGTTATCCAGCAAGTTCTTATATCCTCATAATAAGGACATAAAAATAATACATGCTCAAGAAATTCCACCTCATCTAAATAACAAGAACAAGGTCCATTAAAATAATCAATCTTTTCAGCTCTACCTTTAGTAACTGCCGACTCAAATAATTAGAAACAAACCAAAGTCAGCATTCTGCGGAGTTGAAAATCAATAACTGTGTCAGATATAATTCAAGTGAAAAAACGGTTTTGACTAAAGAATACCAAGGAGCTATCGTCACAGCTGCCACTTTCGACAGCTCCTCTTGAGCAGAGAGATACAAAAGTATCTGCTTTATATCATTCAGAAGCTGATCCCTGCTAAAAAACCCCACAAAAGTCGGGAGAAAAACCAATTCTAGACAGAATCTTAGGCTACTTTTAGATGTCCATGGTGCACACATGGCATAAAATCATGCTGTGCGTAAAACTCCTGCGTGCAGGATTTAGACGCAACATTTCGTGCATTAAAGCCGGTCACGCAAAATGTCATGTCTCAATCCTGCACATGGGATTTTTACATGTGGCATGATTTAATGCCATGTGTGCACCATGGACATCTAAAAGTGGCCTAAGATTCTGTCTAGAATTGGTTTTTCTCCCGACTTTTGTGTTTTTTTTTAGCAGGGATCAGCTTCTGAATGATATAAAGCAGATACTTTTGAATCTCTCTGCTCAAGAGGAGCTGTCAAAAGTGGTATGTCTAAAAGTAGCCTTAGAGACCTCATTCCACCACCAATATTTCTTACTTTCCTCATGCTGCAATTGCTAAGCCCAGCATTTTAAAGGTAACCGCATGAGACCTAAATATTGGATTTTGTTCCAGTAACATCAAACCTTAATTTTAGCTAGAACAGTCACTGGATGAAGACTTGTTTTGGCACGCAGCATAGATATCGGTGTGGAGTTAGGTACCCGCTAATATACCCCTGATAAATTTATTCTGAACCACTTCAGTCTCCTTAGAGTGACAGAGGAAGCAAATCCCTGACCCATACAGAAACTGTCAGGACTTTAGCTTTAAAAACCTCAAACTCTGATGTCACATTTGGTTTCTTTGATGATCTATAAAGCCGCAGAACCCCAGCTACAGAACCATTCGCTTTCACTATGAAATTTTTCTTGTGCGCTACCCAGGCTTCCATTACTGAGAAACATACTCCAGGATAAACATAATTCGAAACCTGGGGCAACCAATGCCCGTCCAGGGCCCACTTATGCTTAATTGTACTGTGTCCAAAACAGATCACTTGAGATTTCTGTGGATTCACGGCATTATTAATATCTATACAGTAATTATGTAAATGATTCAAACAGTTCTGAAGATCTTGCTGGGTCTGGGACATAAAAAGTACATCAGCCGCATTCATTAGGATAGCTAAAGTTCTGTCAGCATTCTTAGGAGGTGTTCGACTAATTCTATTGATTAGGGCAGCCAAATAATTTATAAAAAGACTGAAAAGCAGGAGTACCAATAGGCAAGGGGCTAATCAGGAAAAACTCAGATAGTTTTCCAGCATTATCAAGACTTACAACAGCTTGCGTGTTGGAATGCAATTGAATAATCATATCTAAGAGATGATGGTTAATACTAGGGATGAGTGAACAGAACCGAGTTCGGAAATTTAATTCGGTTCGGTTCATTTCAGGAATTCGGTTCGGTTCGGAAGTTTAGTTCGGACGGCCGAACTATTTGAGTTCGGTCCGAACTCCGAACTTCCGAACAAAGTTCAGAAATTCAAACCCCATTGAACTAAATGGAATATTATCTTTTAGGGATGGGCAAACAGAGCCGAGTTCAGAAATTGAGTTCTCTTCGGAAGTTCGGTTCGGTCCGAACTTCCGAACCGCGTTCGCCCATCCCTAGTTAATACCCATCCCTATTAATTTGATCCATATATTTCCTCTATCTACTGTATCAAAAGCTCTTGAAAAATCTATGAACGCAACATGCAGCTTACCTTCTCAAACAGAAACATATTTGTCTATAAGATGCATAAGAATAAAACAATTGTCTGTCACCAATCATCCCTGACAAAAGCAAACCTGCTCTTCTGCTAAGAGTTGATTACCAGATACACAGACCTCTAATTTCGCCAAAGAAAATGGGAATAGATTTTACCAGTAATTGGTAATAAGATAATTGACCTGTAACAGGCAGGATCTGCCTTATTCCTTTTCTTAAAAATAGGGACTATAATTGCAGTATACATGGAGGTAGCTGTCTGCATAAATTAAATAATGTGAACAGTCTAGCCAATAAAGGGCCCACCACAAAGCATAATCCTGGTATAGCTCGGCCAGCATAAAATGCCAGTGCTTTGCCTGACTTTAAAGCCAAGATATAATGGCGGATCTTCTCCTCCGTGACCACTGGTAAGGACACAGCCTCCAAAGCCTCCCTTCTTACTTCCAGTTCAGAAGAGATCCCAGAACTAACCCAAACCTCCCCAGATTCTCTAAGTTGATGTAAAGTATACCAAATCCTCTTCTTTAACAGGGATTGACCTAACGCAATCATTCTTATTCAGTGAGGGAGTAATAATTCCCCAAAATTTAGATGAATCCTTAAGACTAGTAGCGGCCTGTAATTCAACCCATACCTGTGCTGATTTAGTGATTTCTAGGGATGTGCAAATGCGGTTTGGATGTTCGGAGTTTCGACCGAACTCGGTCTGTTTGGACATCCGAACCGAACTCAAAAACGGCAGAACACTTCGGTCATGTTCGGGTGAGTTCGGATGAGTTCGGGGGTGAGAAAAATGTGACTTTGGGTGGGAAAAACATGACTCAAAGGGGGAGGCAGCTGAGAAGCAGACTTCCTGGCAACAGGGGTGGAGACTAGGGGTTGTTTCAGGGCCAAATGATACTGATACAGAAAAAAATGTTCTAATTCGGTATCAGTAGCACTATTTTTGAATGTTCTGCCAAGTTTGGCTGAACTGAAATCCACCAAACTGAACAACTGAACCCGAACACGGGTTTTGAACTGAACGACCGAACATCCGAACTGCATTCTGTTCGTACATCCCTAGTGATTTCTTATCATTAAGTAATTTCTTATAGGCTCTTCTGGCCTCTTTAAAAGCATCCCAAGCAAGTGCAATCCTCTGCGAATACCAACTCTTTCTGCGAATACCAAATCTGAGTTGCAGTAGGTCTTCCTTGGCATCACAACATTCCTGGTCATACCAGCCCCTCCCTAAAATATAACTATGAGGTTTTGACACCCTAGAGGCTGGCCTAACAACAATTTCTTCAAAAGCACTGACCAGTCTCCTGTATGCTTCCTCAGCATAGACAAAGGAGGTGGCCATCAAAATTTCTTCCCTAAGCTGGGCCATCTCAGCAGTATGTAACAAATTCATAGTTTTCATAAAGGATTTATTGGACCATTTCACATGGAGATTCCCTGACTGATTTGCTCTTGAAGATAACATAACATAACATAACATAACATAACATAACATAACATAACATAACATAACATGTGGCTAAATCCAACTGCCTCTACTCTATTCTTGTCCTCCTTAATCTCTCTGCTGCCTTTGACACCGTTGACCACTCGCTCCTCCTTGAATCGTTTCACTCCCTGGGATTCCGGTACTCTGTCCTCGACTGGTTCTCCTCCTACCTTTCTGACCACTCCTTCAATGTTTCTCTTCCTAACTCCTCCCACTCCTCCTCCCTGCCCCTCTCAGTCAGGGTTCCCCAAGGCTCTGTCCTTGGCCCTCTTCTCTTTTCTATCTACACCCAATCCCATGGCAAACTCATTGCTTCCCACAGTTCTAATACCACCTATACGCTGATGACACTCAACTTTATCTCTCCATTCCTTTCCTCTCCCCCTCTGCCTAAGCTCGTCTCACCAACTGTCTTTCCGATATCTCCGCCTCGATGTCTCAACGCCAACTTAAACTGAACATGGCTAAAACTGAACTCCTTATCTTCCCTCCCAATTCTTCCTCTCCCTTTTCCCTGTCAATTGCCATTGATGGGGTCTCCATCCTCCCTGTCCTCCAAGCCTGTAGCTTGTGCTTCATTTTCGACTCTCACCTTACCTTCAAACCCTACATTGACTCCGTGGCCAAATCCTGCTGCTTCTCCATCCACAACATTGATAAGATCCACCCTTTCCTGTCTGTCTCCTCTGCCAAAACTCTCATCCACGTCCTAGCCATCTCACGCCTTGACTATTGTAATCTCCTCCTTGCTGACCTTCCCCACTCTCACCTTGCTTCCCTCATCTCTGTTCAAAACTCTGCTGCCAGGATCATCCACCTAGCCCGTCGCTTTGGCCATGTGCAGCCTCCCCTCTCCTCCCTCCACTGGCTTCCCCTTCCTGAGCGTATTCTTCACAAGCTCCTTGTCTTCACCTACAAAGCCCTTCATAACCTTGCTCCCCCCAACCTCTCTGTCCTGATCTCCCTCCGAACCCCTGTTCAAGCACTATGCTCTAGGGGTGGGAAGTCCGGATTATCCGGTATCCGATACTGTCGGTATTTCGCTGTACCAGCAGTATCGGATTAATCTGGATATTGGGGGTATCGGTACCGGTTCCCCGTGCCAGATTGTTTTACATTGCGGCCATTGAAATGAATGGCCGCAATGTAAAAAAAACAAAAAAAAAACCCCAACCACTTTTCCCTCCCCCATCCAGGCTGCGTGGGTGGAAGAGGGGACACCCCCCCACCCCAGGGATCACCCTATTCCCCCACCCAAGGATCGCCTACCTTTGGTGCTCTGGGTGGTGGCTGCGGCAGCACGGTGCTCCGGGCGGCTTCAGCGCTGGCTGTGGCTGCTGGCTTCAGTGCTTATTAGGCCTTACCTAGTACTAGGCTTACTAGGTAAACCGTTTTTTTGCAAACCGGTAAAACCAGTAGCCGTTTTTTTGCCAGATGTCCCATCCCTACTATGCTCCTCTCCCATCCCCTCCCTCACCCTCCCACGCCTCCCCTGCTCCCCCAACCGCCTTTGTCCCTTCTCCCTTGCTGCCCCGCATGCCTGGAACTCCCTCCCTATCCTCGTCCGCCTTGCCCCCACACGCCACACCTTCAAGTCCCTCCTCAAAACCCACCTCTTCTGCACCACCTTTCCTAACTCCTGCTAATCATCCCCACCCAGGATTATCCCCTACCTGTTATCTGCAAACTCCCATTTACTGTAACCAAGCCAAGAACATGTACCTGAATTCTTGCATCCTTATGAATGTTACATCCCTTGTCTCTCCCTCTGTTCCCCCTTCCCTGTCGCCCCCTCCCCCTGTCTTTAGATTGTAAACTCTAGGGCAGTAACCATGTCTATTTTATTCTCTGTAAAGCGCCAGGTACATTTCTGGTGCTATATATAAATGCTAATGCTAATAATAATAATAATAATAACAACAACATAACATAATATAACATAACATGATCACATTCATTTATCTGGGTTTTATTCACAATACCCAAACTCAGAGGATGATGACTACTCTCTGGCCTAACACTAACTTACTTACACACTTTATTGCGTAGTCTTTGACCATTTCAGTGAACATAGGGAGACATAAGTATATCAGAACACATTCTACAATAGAGAATTAGAAATAAATCTGTAATATTACAGCATAAGCTAACCTATTAAACATCCACCTGGGAGTCTATCCCAAGTACTCAAGAAGTTACTTAACTAAAATTAAAATTAAAATGACATTAAGTGATATCAATAATCACCACACAAAGAATAAACAAATCATAAGTCAAGTGGTAGAACCAGCAAACCAGGTCAACAGACCATTAGTAAAAGGCACTAACGTCAATCCCCCAGGCAGTAAGGGAGTGCCCAACCTAATCGGGAAGAGCCTGGAATCCTATAAAGGATTTCCTAAGATGAACAACTTGGAGCAAAAATGGGGCAATGTTTCTAATGAAGTCATGCTTCGAGCTATCAAGAAGGAGGGACAGAAGCATAGAGTCAGATCTCCCAGGGTACTTCTCTATAATTGGATGTAATAAGGCTTGCCTCTGTTTATCATATAGATGACAATGCAAAACTATGTGTGCAACCGTCTCTGCGGCCAAATTGTCATAGGGGCACAGGCGTTCCACAAAGGGAACTCTGCATGTCCGGTCTTCAAAAACAGCCAAAGGAAATGGGTTAACACGGGCTGAGCAGATTAGTTGTTTAGCCCTGCCAGAAACAGAGACCAGAAGATAGTCAGGAACTTGCCTTGGGTCAGGAACCCATGCCAAATAGTCCCGCATATGGGGGGACAGTCCCAACTTACCCCGATCGCCCTGCCTGGCCATATCTTCTGCCCGCATGAGAACCTCCTTCCTGAGCGAGGTCGGGAGCTTATGCTGGAGGTACTCTGGTGAGAGCCCCATCTCTTAGAAACTCCCCCATTCTTACTAGCCAGGGGCTTATAAAAGTATCCTCCTTAGCATCCCTCAGGAGTAGCAAGCCCTGGCCAAGCTTTAATTTAAGCCAGAGTTTTAAGGCCAGTTCAAGGGCGACCTGGGACCATTCTTTTTGGCCCAGTTCCAATCGGATAGCAGCTCATCAGCCTCTTGTGGCCCCAGCAGCCTCTGGAGGAACCCAGCTTGTTCTTTATCAATCACTTGGGAGCAAAAAGGGGCCCATATCTCAGCCCCATACAATACTTGGGATCTAATTTTACTAGAGTGGACTTGTAAGGCTGGCAATACCGCCGATCTCCCTTGTCTAATGAACAGTCGATTAATAGGCTGGGCTGAGCCCCTGGCAGCTCTCACTGCCCTGCTGACATGTTCCCACCAGCCTCCCAATCTATGGAACAAAATACCCAAATACCGAAAGGCCGGGACCTGCTGAATAGGGTTTCCCTCGAAAGTCCAGGCATTATTTTTCAACTTAGAGGCAAAGACCACAATCTTTGACTTGCCATAGTTAATGGTGAGGTGGTGCACCTGGCAGAATGCCGCAAAAGCCTGGATCTGTCGTGAGAGTCCTACCTGCATAGCTAATTTTGGAGGAAAAAAGCATGGGTCAGCCATAGCTGATATTACCTTGTCTACAGAATAATTAAAGAGTGCCGGGGCCAGCACACACCCCTGCCTGACTCCCTGGGAAGTAGAGATTGGAGGGGTTATATGCCCCTGTTGATCCAGTCTCACCGCCAAGGAGGAGTGGGCGTGCAATGATTGAATCAAGGCCAAAAGACGTTGATCTATAGTGGAAGCCTGCAACTTTTGCCAAAGGGCAGCCCGATCAACCGAATCAAAGGCTTTCCTGAGGTCCAGAAATGCAGCATGCAGGGCTCCATTACTTGCCCTGTACTTAGAGACCAAATGTTGTAGTATATAACATTGCTCTATAGTTGAACGACCCTGTTGAAATCCTGCCTGTTCGGGGGATAATGCTTTAGTCTGAACTATCCAGTCAGATTATTTCCCAAGCAAGTATTTTGCGTAGGTCTTAGCAATTACTGACAAAAGGCTGATGGGCCTGTAATTAGCCAGGTTGGTCTTACAACCCTTTTTATATATTGGGACAACAATCGCCTTGTCCCAAGCCTGAGGGAATTTTCCTGTACTATTAATAGCAGTGAATACCATGGCCAATATAGGAAGCCACCAAGCCTTTTGGGTCTTGAGATATTCAACTCGAATCATATCTATGCCCAGAGCCCGGTTACTACAGAAGGAGTCGATCACAACCTCAATCTCCTCCTCCAAAACCAGGGGCCACTGGGGAAGCCCCTCCATTTTAGGCAACGGGCATTCCTGGGGCCCCTCCCTGCCACTAGGGTTAGACAAGCTCTCATAATGATCCATCCAAAAGGCTGGAGCAATTACTGGGGTAAGAACTTTACCATTCCCCCCCAATGAGCCATTGGCAAGGCGCCAGAATTGTCTGACATCTCCTGAGTCAGCCGCTTGCAGCAGATTTGCCCATTGACTATCCCAAAAATCCCTTTTCTTTTTGTTCATTAAGGTTCTATACTCAGCCCTAAGCGCAACATACTCCCGGGGCAGGGTCGGTAGTTCAGACTTCCTATAGGAATAATACAGAGCTTTCAATCTATACCTGGTTGCACGGCATTCCTTGTCAAACCAGGACTGAGTGACCCTAGGAGATGGGACTACCCGAACTAGTCCTTGTATAGGGGCTCGAAGGCCCGAAGTAAGCTGTGCAAACAGATCCAAGGTTTCCACATGACTAGGCGCAGACATTAACTTAGCCCGAAGGCTGACAATATGGGGCTGAGTGGTATACTCAAGCAATGAGATAGCAAGAGTCACATCCCAGGCAGAAGCCCGACTAGTCTCATAGGTGGACATATACAAATTGGCCACTTCATCCTGACCCTGTACTAAGTCTGAACCTGGGGCGAACAGAGTAAGAGCTAGGGGAAGATGATCCCCCACCAGAGCCATACCCATAGCAAAGCTGCTTACATAAGGCAAGGCCCTGGCGGAAACCAAAATGAAATCTACCGTACTTGGGCCCTGAGGGCCAACAAAAGTAAATTCTCCTTCAGGGTCGGAGAACCCTGTACCATTCAGGACATATAAGTCCTGAGTTATGATCAACTCGGATATCCTAATCCATGAAGCGTTGATCTGCTTGTCCTTAGATTTCCTGGGGGCCAAAAAGCCACTGGGGGCCACCGATCGCCCATCGCAATAAGGTGCAATAGCTTGGTCATCAGAACCCATACGGGCATTTAAATCCCCTATTACCACAAGAAGCCCCTCTGGATATTTGGCATTAACATCCTCTAGGACTTGCTCCAAAGTCCCCCACATGGCAATCTGATAGGAGCCTGCATTACATGGGGGGATGTATGTTGTTAAAATTATTAATGTCACATCCCCAATCCTCAAAACCACACCCAACAAGAGGTGGGGGACTGATATATTTTCAACAATCTCCACAAAAGGGTTTTGTACCACAAAACAGGCAAGGCCTTCACATGGGTGCCCTTTAGATTTCCAATGGACTGCCGGTAGGGAGAAGGTCAGATAACCCTCCATCTCCAAGGGAGTTTTGGACCATGTTTCTTGGAGACAAATAACTGAGAACCCCTTTAAGTAATTCAAAAAATCGGGATCATGACAATGTCTAGCCCACCCCGCCACATTCCAGGAACAAATTTTAACAGAGGACCCTTAGCCCTTGTGGCTAAGGGTCATAAGACCGAGGGTTCCACAGAATCTTGCTTACCAAAGACTTGGGGATCTAATTGTGAACCTTCTGCTAACGGAGATTGTAAACCACCCTGATTGCCCCCCGCCTCCATGACCACTGGACTACAACCTGTAGCTGACCAAGTGTTCTCCCTTCCCTTAGGGGGGTCTTTTGCTAGAGAAACCGCTGCCTGAAGCTTACACAGGCCTATTGTACCCGGAGATCTTAAATACGGATTCACTTGCCACTGGCATGGGTAGCTAACAGTACTCTTATCTACTCCACTAACATTATCAATCTCCTGGGCAGCCAAGCCAGCCACAGGTTCCTTGGCACATGGGGGATCCTCCCCAGAGCCAGGAAATAAGGGAACTAACTTTAAATCCAGTAAAAAAACCAAAGGAGAAGACAGATGTTATATAATAATCTATCACACTAGATCCCAATGGAGAATCAAATGCATATTCTCCAAATAGATCAATGTCATTTCTCCCATTACAGATAATCATATTATATTTACTCAGGATCTCCATTAGTGAATTACCTGCAGCATTATTTATAAGATCTTTAGAGATTCTAGAAGGGACTCCAACTGCATTCAGTAGATTCACATCTAGTTGTTCTGGAAATGGGGCACCTGTTCTGACATCAAAATCACCAACCAGAACGAAAATTGCCTCAGGAAAAGAATCTTCCAAATGTTCAAGTCAATTTTCAAACTGGAGCCAAATATTATTAACATACAAAGGTGAGGTTTCCAGTGGAATATACACATTAATAATCAAGTACTGTAGACCAAGCAGCTGTCCACTCAACTGCAAGGATATTTTTCAAACCAGTTGAAACTAATTTGCAGACACCAAGAAGATGCAGTAAAATCAAAATAGCCATCCCTCCTGCAAAACATCCCTTCTTTTCTTTCACACCAGGGATAGAAAATATCTGGTATCCCATCACTTCTAATAAACTATCATCTACTCCTGATAACCAAGTCTCCTGGAAACAAAGAATGTGATATTTGGCTATAAAATCCAATCATTCTGTATTAGAGAGCTTATTCTTAAAGCCCTCAATATTCCAGGAGAGAAGGGATACCAATGGTACTAAGTCCCTTCTTAGTCATACATTCTCCCCCATATTTTTTTCAAAATTTGTTTCCACCTTACAATCCAACCCAGTGGACAGCCTTCTACCGGTATCTAGCATTGAAAACTCAAAGCTAACAGACTCCAGGCAAATTTGAGCTCCAGTAGTCTGGAAAACCAGTTTCATCACTAGTCTGCCATTCGGTAGAGATATCTGTTCCTTCTTAAAGGATCTTCGAGGAGATTCTTGATTATTCACAGCTACCATCTTTTCCTCCACTTGATCTACTTTAGGGGGTTCTTGACACTTAATGGGATCACCAACTACTTTATCCCCCGAATACAATATTGCTGTAGCTAAAGAATTTTCAACTCTTTGTAAGAAGATCCCTGAGATTTTCAAAACTCTACGTGCCTCCCAGACTCTAACCGCTACTTCCTTGTTGACAAATTTAACCTCCCAACGAAGGAAGTATCTTTTATCACATAAGGAACACGTAGAGCAAAAATCAGCTAACTCTATGTCCATCCTCATATAATACCTCATATAAAACAAATCCTTAAAATAAGTTATACCAAAATCGTAGCCCATTGACAAAAAAACCATACCTTCTTTTCTTAATGATATTAACAACCAAAATTGGGGCCCACCTATATCGGGTTTCCTGCAGTCAGACTTCAGGAAGAGAATCAGAATTCAGATTGCTTCCAGATTTAGCCTCATGAATCAGCTCCATAGGTTCAGAGGGGCAAACATATTCAGGCAACCTACCCCAGACATTCTTCCTTGAAACCACAGAGGGTAAATCCAGACTATCTTTAGACTGAAGTGGAAAACCCACTTGATTGGAAGCACCTAAAAAAGGAAAAGAATAATAGTCCTCTGATTGAACAGAGGTGTCCCACTTCTGTCAGAGTAACTTTACTGGCCAATAAATCCATAGTTTGTGTGGACAGGACAGTCCCCTTCAGGCAAAGTTTAGTTCTTTTTCCTTTAGGAAGCGATGGAGCGGGCAGGCCAGGCCTCTTTAAACAAAGTTCAGTCCTTGCTCCTATAGGGAGCAATGGAACGGACAGGACAGACTCCTGCTGACAAAGTTTAGTCCTTGCTCCTATAGGGAGCGATGTAGTGAAGAAGCCAGGTCCCTGTAAACATAATTCAGTTCTAGCGCCTATAGGGAGCGATAGAGCAAACAATCCAGGTCCCTGCAGGCAAAGTTTAGTCCTTGTTCCTATAGGGAGTTCTGGAACGGGCCAGCCCCTGTAATCAAAGCTCAGTCCTTGCTCCCATAGGGAGCAATAGATCAGACAAGCCAGGCCCCTGTGAACACTATTCACAGTTCTAGCACCTATAGGGAGCGATGGGACAGACAGGCCTGGCCCCTGCCGATAAAGTTCAGTCCTTACTCCTATTGGAAACACTGAAACAACCAGTCAGGCCCTGGCACCCAGCCTCCCAGTCGTCTTCAAGGGCCTCTCACAAGGACTGTGCCCTTGTGTGGGCAACCCTTCGGCATGCAGCATGCATCTATGGCACGGCCACAGGTCGCAGCCGGCCAAATGTACTCACCAGCCGAAAGTGGGAAAGCAGGTCCATCTGGTGTCATGGCGCTGTTCCAGATCTCATGGGGCTCTAACTGAAGCAGGGCTCTTCCCAGGGGGAAGAGAACCTAACAGGTAGCTGTAAGGCTGACCCAGCCGGGCTCTAATGAGGCAGCGGCTCCAGCACAAAAAAATAATCCGGTCCAGTTTTCCTCGACCCCTTCCTGCACACCTCAAGCCTTTAATAACATTTATGCTAGCTAATAATGAAATTATTGGCGTTGTTGCTGTTGTAATGATAAAAGGCCAGACCCAGGGCTGAGGCCTCTTATTCTATCTGCAGTACAAACACATGTAAAACCACTCAACTGCATCTGGTATGTAATACTGAAAGTCATAATTGTACTATTTTGTTACTAGAATCTAATAAATACAATGTGCTATTCATTCTGAGCAATGTCATTTTACAAAAGAGTTATAAAAGAGGTAATTAATTTTGATGCAATGTCAGTAATTATAAATATTAACCCCATATAGATAAAGCCATATCATCAGTATTTTTCACAAACAAAACAGCATAGGACATCATGCTTCTTGAGGTAAAATGCTATTATAGGATGAGTCTGTAACTGGTTTGTGGGAAGTTAAACCTGTCTGGGAAAGGCAGGTTGGGATCACTAGTTTTTGCAAGTTGCTTATATACAGGAGCTCAGAACTCAGCCAAGGAGGAAGACCAGGGGAGATGGAATACAGAGTTTTTCCAGAAAGGAAAAGGGCCTCGGGAAGATAGACATGGCAAAAGGTCTACTGCAGTGAGAAAACTAACTACTTTCATCTTACCTAAATTCTCAGTGCTGTTTCAACTGGATATGGTACCTCCATGTGTTAAGCTCACATACATTTAGCCACTTCCTCATTCCATTCAACATGCGGTGTGTGGGTGTAAAGTGATTCATAATAGGTATGATGATTAGGTAAGATGAGTAGGCTAGATGACTTTATAATAGTAGAAATGCTGTTAAGTGATTTTGGCACTATAGAGAAGTAAGATCATCCCTACCTTATTAAATTTCATTGTTTTAAAAGGATCAACAGTTGAGGGACATGGTTTTTCAATTACATTCAGCAGTAATTGAAACCCCCTCCCCACACCCACCCACAATATCATTCGATTTGCTTTCATGACCCAAAAGCGAGAAAGATCTTGCAACCACTCAGTTAGAGCAAAGATTAACACTTGTAGTTAACCAAATATGTTCTCTTCAATGAACAGTCCAAACCATTGTTTCCTGTCTAGTGCACAGTAAGCAACAAGATAGAACAGTTCACTTTGGGTGCTTATTTCTTTCAGAAAACTTTCAGCCACTTCTCCATGAACTAGTACCACACATTGGTTTTAAGGTAATTAAAATTACTTAGTTTGAAATTATCAGTTATAAGAAGTGCCACACTGAGTCAGACCAACGGTCCATCAAGTCCAGCATCCTGTCTCTGATACTGGTCAATTTTGGTTGCATGGGAGAAGTATCAGCAGTCAGAATGATCAGCAGTCAGAATGGGTAATCCATTCCCTGTTGATCACGCTTTACTCTGGCATGGCCACCTGTGGTGGTGTCATGTGTGGTCCCGCCAGCCAGATGTTACCACGGGTGGGAACAGAGTTTTTCCCGGATGGTTTCAGGGTTAACTCCAGGTTGTGCACTGGGCTCCCTGCCAACGCACAACCCGGAGTAAGCCCCATCATGGTCCAGGGAAGCCATGCTTGGACTGGGGTAGAGTGGGCTGTCACATATGATAGCCTGCTCTACCCAACGCCGCCGCCACCACCGCTGCTGCACCTAGGCCGCTGCACCTGCCCGTCAAGTAGGAGGTAGGGCTGCGCTCAGCAGTGCTGTGGGCAGGGCCATACAGACCATGTCTGCACGTTGCCCCTGCCCCCTCCCCAGCTGCCGACATGTCTGTTTGGCAGCTGGGCCAGATCCTGTCCAGGATGAGGACTCTCAGCCTGGGCAGGATCAAAGTGTGGCAGCACCTAATGGCATCGCGTTAGAAAATACCCCCTATCTCATATAAAATACATATAAAATACAGATAAATCCATAAAACTACATAGATAAATCCATAAAACCCCTATCTCTCTTTTGATTGTAAGCTCTTGGGCAGGGACTGTGTCTATTTTATTCTCTGTAAAGTGCCAGGTACATTGCTAGTGCTATATAAATGCTAATAATAATCAATCATCATCATCATCATCATCTACTTGGCTAATAAGTGAAGGATTAGCCAGTGGTTAGAAAATCAGCTGCGGGTGAGGGAAGTTGGTGTGGGCTTACCATTACGGTAATGGGGTACCAGTGGGTGGTGGCAGCTGGCCTCCTGGGGCCAGCCTGGGCCTATTGCAGCCCAAGCCAGCTGCTCCGAGTGCATGTGACAGTCTCCAGGGGCCTGTGTGCACAGACCCATGAAAGTGAATCAGAAGTCACCAAAGTGAGCTTCCTGTTTGCTCCCAGTGGGCCCATGCATGCGTGCCACTCTCCAGAGGTGAACCAGGAGTGAAATTCCATCCTCATCCCTCCCTCATTCAGAATCTCTTCTCTGTAACTAAGTTAAGCATGTGCACCTGCATTTTCTCAACCTCGTGAATGTATTCTTGTCTCTCTCGATGTTCACCTCTCCCTTGTCTCCCCATTCTTGTCTCTCCTAGATTGTAAGCCCTTTGGGGTAGGGACTTGTCTATAACTATGGATTGTGCTAGGTACATTGGTGGTGCTACATAATAATAATAATAATAATAATAATAATAATAATAATAATAGTCATCATACCTATTTGTTTGGCCAGGTATTTAACAGGCAGGGTTAGGATTTGGGGAGTTTTCTGGGTATGCTATGTGGTTTTATGGATTTATCTGTATTTTATATGGTTGTTTTTATAATGTTCGCTGCCCTGAGCCTTTGGGAAAGGATTGGATAAAACTTTAACTAGCTAAACTGATAGGCTCCCCACTGCCTTCACCACCCACCCTCTGTCCCCCAGATACCTGCATGGATATCACTCAAAGGGATTTGCGATATCTTAAATTAATTGGATAGTGATATAATCATGAATATCTGTTTCAGCTCTATCAGCAAACTATTACTGGCTTTGTAACTCAAAAACATAGTCTTCAATTTATGCACCATCAGAATGTTTTGTAACAGGAAAAAATACAATATATGAAGAAAAAGTTAATGTTTGGACACCCAGACGTACATATGAAGCTGTCTACACAATAAAAGCGGATAGGGGAAAGTTCTGCAACAGGTGCTTTGTGTTATTTATTTATTTATAAAATCATTTAACACCCCGCCCCTCTTGCTCCAAGCAGCCTGGGGCAGCTTACAATGTTTATTTATTTATTTATTTATTTTACAGATTTATATCCCGCCCCCTCCTGCAATGCAGCTCGGGGCGGCTAACAACAACAATAAAAACAATTAAAATTCACTTAAAATATAAATATAAAATACATCAATAAAACAGGGCTAGAAAACAATAAATAAATAGATAAATGGGCGGGGGATTAAAATCACCCCCCCC
>QEPC01010852.1:912114-941684 GCA_003113815.1 Sphenodon punctatus
AGCCCCCAACCTCACCGTTTGTTCTTTTTCTCCCCGCAGATGGACAGCGGGGATGGAGCAGCGGCGGCGGCGGCCCCAGCGGCAGGCAGGTGTCAGCGGCGGCGGCGGCGGCGAGGCAGGCAAGCCCCCCCGCACCAGCAGCAAGCAGGTGGGTGGTGTGGATGTTCCCCTGCAGGCAGGCTTCTCATATAAACATATAAAATCAATAAAACCATAAAATACAATAAAAAGGAAAGCCCAAAACCAAAACTGCCCCCTCCCCGCATCCCACCCTACACACCATCTCCCTCGCCAAAAACCAGGCAAAAGAGCCAGGTTTTACACATATGACAGAAGGAGGGGAGATCTGAGGCCACTCGGGCCTCCACCAGGAGGGAGTTCCACAGTCTAGGTGCAGCTACTGAGAACGCCCTCTCCATAGTGGCCCCCCGGGCCATGCGGGGGACCTTGAGAAAGGTGCCTCCAGCAGACAGAAGAGGACACTCCAGAGCGCGGAGAGCAAGGTGGTCCTGCAGGTAAGTCGGGCCAACGCCGTATGGGGCTTTATAGGTCAAAACCAATATCTTGAATCGGGCCTGGAAGACTACAGGCAGCCAGTGCAGAGCCCAGAGCACCGGTGTAATGTGCTCACAGTGACCTGTCCCCATAAGGAGACGAGCCGCAGCATTCTGCACTAACTACAGTCTCCGGACTGTCACCATAGATAGCCCCACGTAGAGTGCATTGCAATAGTCCAATCTTGAGGTAAGCATGGAGGATGGTGGCCAGGTCACTATCTGAAACATATGGCCGAAGCCATCGCACCAGATGTAATTGGCGAAACACACTCCTCGCCACAGCCCCCACCTGCAAATCCAGGCGGAGCTGCGAATCGAGGAGCACGTTCAGACTACGAACCTGGGATACCATCGGAGGGCGGACCCCATGAATGATGGGAACCGTCGCATCCACTGTCCTTTCCACCACCATCACATCCATCTTGTCGGGATTCAGCTTCAGTCGTCTCACCCTCATCCAATCCCCAACAGCTGACAGACATTGGGTAAGCACTGAGACTGCTGGGTCTGGGTCATTTGAAAATGAGAGGTACAGCTGGGTGCCATCAGCATATTTATTTATTTAAAAATATTTTATCCTGCACCCTCCTGCACAATAGCAGCTCGGGGCGGCGTACAACAGTTCTTATACAATAAAATGGACAATAAAAATACCAACTAAATTTTTTAAAACACATAAATTACAAAAAGAGCAGAAATCATATCAAATCAATATTGATGACACCACACCCCATACTGTTTCATGACCTCACCAAGTGGCTGCATATACACGTTGAACAAGAGCGGGGACAGGATAGAACCTTGTGGGACACAACACTTTAGGTTCCGTGGAGATGAAGAACAAGCCCCAAGTACTACGCATTGAGTTCTCCCAGCCAGGAAGGAGCAGAACCAGTCAAGGACGATCCCACCCACTCCAGCTTGATCCCTCAAACGAGTCACCAACATATCATGGTCAACGGTATCAAAAGCAGCCGACATATCTAACAAAATTAGCAAGGTTGAACAACACTGATCTAATTCACGGCGAAGGTCTTCGACCAAAGCCACAAGCGCAGTCTCGGTGCCATAATCCAGACAAAAACAGACTGAAAGGGATCCAGATAACCAGTGCGGTCTAGATGCCCCTGCAGTTGCTGTGTCACCGCCTGCTCAAGTCAATAACCTTCCCTAAAAAGAGAAGGTTAGAGACCGGTCGATAACTGGCAAAGAAATCAATGTCAAGTGATGTTATTTTGAGCAGAGGCAGCACCACTGCCTCTTTGAGGCAGCCCAGCACTCCTCCCGAAGGGAGGCACTGATCACCCCCACCAGCAACGGCTCCACCGTCTCCCGGCTGGTCTTAACCAGCCAGGATGGGCATGGGTCAAGTTCACAAAAGGTGGCCCTAACAGCCCCAAGAACATCCCCTGCCCCGGTGGATGACACCAACTGAAATTGATCTCATGAAAGTGGACAAGGCGGAACTACCACAACCTCTGGTTCACCCACTGCAATAAGTGCGGCATCGAAGTTGTGGTGAATCAGAGTGATTTTCTCCGCAAAATAATCACCAAACATGTCACAGCAGGCATTAGATACCTCACATTCCAGGCAGAGGGAGAAAGAATAGACCACCCCATCACCACCCAGAAAAGCTCCGCTGGATGAGATTTTTGCAGAGACTATACGGGCAGCAAAAAATTCCTTTTTTGCTGCCCTTACAGCTATAGCATAGGCATGTAAACTGGCTCTATGTTGTAATCTGTCGGTTTCAGCACGCGAACGGCGCCACCGTCACTCCAACCGCCGCCCCTCCCGCTTCAGCAACCTCAGGCCCTCCCAAAAACATGGAGGCCTGAGGAGCCATCACTGAGGGACCGGACAACTCAGAGTCATCCAGTTGATGACCTCCAACAGCCAGGTATTCCATAAAGCCACGCGGTCATCAAATGGGTTGTCGTCAAGATCAGAAGGTAACTCCCCAAGAGTTTTCCGGAACTGCTCGGGTTCCATTAGTCTCTGGAGGCAAACCATCCAAATAGGTTCCACACACCCCTGGGGCAGACATGCGCCAGGAGACATACTCGCAGGAGGTAATGAACCATCCATAACAAATGTTCTACTGACACCTCCCCCATCAATGAATTCCCCGCCTCAAGACTGGTGCAAACAATCGGGTCCAGGGTATGCCCCCCATCATGCATTGGGCCGTTGACAATTTGGGACAGACCCATGGTTGCCACGGAGGCCATGAACTCATGCTCTGCACCACCAAGACTGGCATCAGCATGTATATTGAAGTCCCCCAAGACTAATGTCTTCGGGAGCGCAACACCACATCCGACACCAGCTCCATCATGGTGATCAGGGATGCTGCATTTACATAAAAATATATGCAGATGACCAAGAAGTGGTCATTTTAGACAGTTTCTCTATAATTAAATAGGTAATCTTCAGAGCAGATATAATGCTACTACAATTACAGGTTAACATTAGAAGAAATGCTGTGTTTGATAGGTAAAGCTATTCACATTATTATTTATCATTTATATCGTGATTTCAGTTTTGCAAGTGCTTTACAATCCTTATCTAGGTTCATCCTAAAAACAACAGCGTGAGATAGGCCATTACAGATATAGACCTTTTCAAATGAGATGCACCCATGCTTGCCCGCGTATGCCCACACAGTGGGCATGAGTGGGTGACTCCCGTTTGAATGCCATGGTGGGTGTGTGTACGTGCGCATGTGCTCCCGCATAACACGCATGCCCACCCATCTCCACCCATTGCCCACGCATGGAGCAATTGGCCAAAACAGCAGTTGCTCCTTGCGTGGGGAATCGGTGTGCACCCATGTGCACTGGCTGCTCCCACAGCCATGGCCCATTAAAAAAAGACCAGAGACTGAGGCTAAGAAACAGTGACTTCCCCAAGCCCAACCAGTGAGAACATAGCTGTTTTCCACCTCCCCGCGGCTTACGTGGGTGCTGCTGCTGCTCCGGATGCTGCTGCTGCTGCCGCCGCCGGATCAACCTGTCACCTCCCAGAGCTGTGCTGCCTGGCCCCACAGGTACCAACTCCCCCCTCCCCCAGGCGGAGAAATTGGTGGGGATAATCAACAGTGAGCAAAATGGTGGAAACTATCATTAAGAACAGAATCACTGGGCGTACTGATAGACATGGCTTAATGGCAAAGAGTCAGCATGGATTTCGCAAAGGGAAGTCATGCCTCACTAATCTCTTGGAATTCTTTGAGGGCGTAAACAAGCATGTGGACAGGGGAGACCCAGCAGATATAGTGTACCTGGATTTCCAGAAAGCTTTTGATAAGGTCCCACATAAACGACTCTTGAGAAAATTAAAAAGTCATGGGATAGGAGGTAGTGTTTTGCTATGGATTGGTAACTGGTTAAAGGATAGGAAGCAAAGAGTGGGACTAAATGGCCAGTTTTCACAATGGAGGGATGTAAAAAGTGGTGTGCCCCAAGGATCTGTACTGGGACCAGTTCTTTTCAATGTATTCATTAATGATCTGGAAAAGGGTGTTAAGAGTGAGGTGATCAAATTTGCAGATGACACCAAGTTATTCAGAGTAGTCAGAACACGAGCAGACTGTGAGGAGCTGCAGCAAGATCTTACAAGACTGGGTGCCTGGGCATCTAAATGGCAGATGAGATTTAATGTGGACAAGTGCAAAGTGATGCACATTGGGAAAAATAATCCAAATTATGAGTACACAATGCTGGGTACTAAGCTAGGAGTTACCACTCAGGAAAAGGATCTGGGAGTGATTGTGGATAATACACTGAAATCCTCAGCCCAGTGTGCCGCAGCGGTCAAAAAAGCAAATAGAATGTTAGGAATTATTCGCAAGGGAATAGAGAATAAAACTGAGGATGTCATAATGCCTCTATACAAATCAATGGTGCGACCGCACCTTGAATATTGTGTGCAGTTCTGGTCGCCCCATCTCAAAAAAGACATAGCGGAACTAGAAAAGGTACAGAGAAGGGCAACAAAAATGATCCAGGGTATGGAACAGCACCCGTATGAGGAGAGGCTTGATAGGTTGGGGCTCTTCAGCTTGGAAAAGAGACGGCTGAGAGGAGATATGATAGAGGTCTATAAAATCATGAGTGGTGTGGAACTTGTAAACAGGGAATGGTTATTTACCCTCTCAACTAGTACTAAAACTAGGGGACACTCCATGAAACTCACAGGTGGCAGAGTAAAAACAGACAAAAGAAAGTATTTTTTCACTCAGTGTACAATTAGGTTGTGGAATTTGCTGCCAGAGGAGGTGGTCAAGGCCAGCACTATAGCTGAGTTTAAAAGAGGTTTGGACAAGTTTCTGGAAGATAGGTCCATTAGCAGCTATTAGCCAGATAGGATTGGGGAAGAAAACCCTACTGTCAGGAGCCTGGGGATGACCCACAGGGAATGGATAGCATGGTGACCTGTTGGGTGCTTCTCCCAGGCCCCTGTGATTGGCCACTGTCCGAGACAGGATGCTGGACTCGATGGACCATTGGTCTGACCCAGTATGACACTTCTTATGTTCTTATGACTTGTTGGCCACTGACCTCGCATTTATCAGCATCAAGCCTAGGCCAGGAGCCCTCTGACCCCCGATCACCTCACCCCCTGCCTGGGGGCCAGTAAGCAGGACAGAAACATACCATCTGTCCTGTCTCACAGGTTGAACCCGCCTCCCAGAAGAACCATAGTTCCCCCGGCCCAGAACAACCAACCCCTATGGCTGCAGACCTGCCCTCGATCCCCCAACACCACCCCCCCGAAGGCCGCCCTGCCAGATCCCTGTTGCTGGTGGGGATAATCAACACCTCCCTCGGGGAGGGCAGGGTGCTGGGCTGTCTCAAGGAGGCAGTGGTGTGGCCCCTGCTCAAGAAACCATATTTGGATGTTGACGCCCTTGCCAGTTATCGGCCAGTCTCTAACCTTCCACTTTTAGGGAAGGTTATTGAACGGGTGGTGGCTCAGCAGCTTCAGGGACATTTGGACAGGGTTAACTTTCTTGATCCCTCACAGTCAGGCTTTCGTACGGGTTATGGTATGAAGACTGTGCTTGTTGCGTTGGGCGACAACTTCTCCTGTGAGTTGGACCGGGGTCATGTGACCCTGTTGATCCTGTTAGATCTCTTAGCTGCATTTGATACCATTGATCACGAGTTGTTGGTGACTCAGCTGCGGGACGAGGCAGGGATTGGCGGGACTGTTCTTGAATGGTTAACTTCTGCTCTTTCCTGGCTGGGAGAACCCAGCGTGTGGTGCTGGGATAGTTTTCATCTTCCCCCCGGGGCCTTACGTGTGGAGTACAGCAGGGTTCCATCTTATCCATCGTCTGGCCCCAAGCTTTCTGACATTCTGGTGAAGTTCCTGTTCACCCAGGCCTTTGGGGAGGGAGGTTAGGGTTTTTTATCTCCCCATCCCTATTTATTGTTTTATCATGATTCCCGGCCCTGTTTTAATACTTTTAATGGTTGTATTTTGGAATGTTTTAATTGTTTTAGATGTATTTTATATATGTGGTTGTTTTTATTGTAAGTCACCCCGAGCTGTTTTAGGAGGGGCAGGATAGAAATTAGATAAATAAATAAATAAATTATCCCCTCTCTTGTTCAATGTGTACATGCAGCCTTTGGGAGAGGTTATTAGGGAGTATGGATTGAGATGTCATCAATATGCTGATGACACCCAGCTATATCTCTCATTTTCCTCCGACTCAGGCCCGGCAGTCTCGGTGTTTATCTGGTGTTTGTCCGCTGTGGGGGATTGGATGAGGGTGAGCTGCCTGAGGCTAAATCCCGACAAGACAGAGGTGATGGTTGTGGGGAAGGCCGAGGAAGTGGTGGCCCCCATCATTGATGGGGTCTTTCCTCCCTTGGTCTCTCAGGTTGGGAGTCTGGGGGATGCTCCTGCACCCACAGTTCCACTTGGATGCCCATGTGGTGGCTGTGGCGAAGGGGCCATTTTGCCAGTTACATTTGGTGTGTTGGCTTAGGCCGTATGTCTTGGATTCGGATCTGGCCACAATCATCCATGCTTTTATTACCTCGAGACTGGATTACTGCAACACGCTCTGTGTGGGGCTACCCCTGGTGCTGGTTCAGAAGCTGCAGCTGGCGCAGAATGCGGCGGCCCATCTCTTGATGGGGACAGGCTGATGTGAGCATATTACACCAGTGCTTCGCTTTCTGCACTGGCTGCCGGTAGGCTTCCGGGCCCAATTCAAGGTGTTGGCGTTGACCTTTAAAGCCCTAAACGGCTTGGGCCCTGCCTATCTGCCGGACTGCCTCATCCTCCAGGTCCTGTAATGACCCCTGAGGTCAGCTGGGGGCACCCTCCTTGAGGTCCCCCGGGTTTCCTAGGTGTCTACCATGAGGAGGGCGTTCTCCGTGGATGCACCATGGCTGTGAAACTTCCTCCTGTAAGAGATCCATTTGACTGCCGGCCTCCCCTCTTTCTGCAGACAATGTACGACCTGGCTGTTCCGCTAGGCCTTTCCCAAGGGAGATGGGGTGGGTGGGGTGGGTTAGGGTGGTGGGGGGATGGGGTTTTATATATATATATTTTTATTGTAATCATTATTGTCTATTTTAATGTTTTAAAATGTTTTTAAGATGTTGTGAGCTGCCTCGAGATGCCTCAGGCAGGAGGGGGCAGCATATAAATTTTAATATAAATAAATAAATAAATAAATAAATAAATAAAATAGCTAAGACAGGATTTGAATTCTGCTCTCCCAGGTCCAAGTCCAACAGCTTATCTGCAAAGCTACACTGGCTCCCTAATACAAAGTACCTGCAAAAAATTTACATTTCTGCTCTATATTTATATTTATTTATTTATTTATTTACATATGTGTAGTTTTTAAAACATGTGTCCACAAACTCTTTTGGATTCTCTTAAATATCATGCTGGTTTTGTCCAGAGAAGAGATAATGTATCACCTATACGTTGCAGGCAGCTAATTTATTTACATCGTAGGTTAAGTATAGGGCAGCATGGTTAAATGTGTTTCCTCTACTATAAAAATGTCTGATAAAAATCTAATTAGATTCCTACAGTTTTCTTACATTTAGAAGTCAAGTAGTTTTTAGACAAAACAAGGTCTTATGGCTGAGTCTGTCACTTGGTTTAAGCTACTATTAACCCATTTTTCTGCACTGTTGGAGATCTTTCACTGCCCTTTAAATAACCTCAAGATAGTCTAGTAGTGTAAAATTTCTCCCATTGGACTTCTAGACTGCACTTATGTTTTATTTTTGTTACAATTACAAGCTATCAGATTTTTAAATAGTTATTTTTTAAAACTTGGATGTTAGTGATATTACTGTATATTATGATAAATTATTTAATTTTTCGAAGACTACATTTGATGATAGAACAAAATATAATCAACATAAGCCAAAATAATCTTTAGTTGCTCAGAATTAACAATTAACACAATGGGTGTTTTCAGACAGATGAGGAGCCCGCCGGAGCTTGCAGCTGCTCCAGGGACCCACCCTGTAGCTGCCAGTTACCAGCTCTGCCTGGGGTCACATCAGACGGACTGGCAGTGTCCCCAGGCTGAAGTCTGCTCATGCGATATCCCCCCCCCACCACCATACAGTTGCATATGCTCACCCGACACGCTTGACTGGCACCTGTAACTCCACAGTGCTGAACATGGCAATGGATGGACAGGTGTGCACTGTGGGTCCTGCCAGCAGATGGGCAGCAGTGCTTCATTTGGCTTTTGCCCCTGGTTTGGCTGACCTGCTCTGCATGGTGCGCTACAGAATCTTGCGGAGCATGCCGTGCTGGGATGCACCAACCTGCTCCGGGTTGCACATCTGGTGGGTGCCCTTCAGGTGACAGAGGTATCTGTGGGAACCCCAGGGGCTGCTGTCTCTTTGTTTACATCCAATGTGACCCTCCATCTTCTTTGTACCAGCACTAGCCCTTAAGGACAATGTGAGTCCCATTCATTTCAATGAGACTCATCAGCACTAGCACCATTATGAAGCAGTTGCAGGATCATGTTGTTATGCACTCTCATAGATGGCCTGTTTTAAAAAGATGCTTGAACATCTCCAATTCCCATTGATTTAGCATCTGGAAGTTAATCTAATTATAGACCAGTGAGAGTGTCACTGCAGTGTGGCCCAAATTTAAGAAATGTAGACAACAAAAGCCGGTCCAGTTAAGGATAACATCTGAACCACTTTATCTACATCTGTCTAATTATAGGGACACCCATCTATAGATTTAGCTCCCCAACTTTTGTCAGCTAAGATATACTGCAATATTTCATTTCAGACATAACAAAATTGTTGAACACCAATTGAAATTTACTAATTTACTAATAAGTACAAATGTTTGTATCATTTTAACTGTAGTCTGTCAAAATGAAAACCATACAATGCATCATTAGGTTTATACATTAATTAGGTTTATCCAGCCACAGAAGACAGCTATCCGCTCTTATATTGAGTTGTACATCAATATGTACCACTCCCGCTGCCTGGATATCCTCTCTGCAAACTCCTCCCTGGACCCTCTCCAATCTGGCTTTTGCCCCCTTCACTCCACTGAAACTGTCCTTGCCAAGATCACCAATGATCTACTTGTCACTAAATCTAAGCACCTTTACTCCATTCTTGTCCTCCTTGACCTCTCTGCTGCCTTTGACACTGTTGATCACTCACTCCTACTGGACTCTCTCTGCTCCCTAGGCTTCTGCGACTCTGTCCTTGACTGGCTCTCCTCCTACCTCTCTGAACGCTCCTTGAATGTGTCTCTTCCCAACTCCAACTCTTCCTCCCTCCTCTTCTCGGTTGGGGTTCCCTAAGGCTCTGTCCTGGGCCCTCTCCTCTTCTCTATCTACACCCTGTCCCTTGGCAAACTCATTACCGCCCGCGGCTTCCAATATCACCTCTATGCTGATGACACTCAACTCTATCTCTCCACCCCCTCTCTCTACCCCTCTGTCCAAGCTTGCCTCATCAATTGTCTCTCTGATATCTCCGCCTGGATGTCCCAACGTCAGCTCAAGCTCAACATGGCTAAGTCTGAACTCCTTATCTTTCCTCCCTACCCTTCTTCTCCCTCTTCCCTGTCCATCCTTATTGATGGTGTCACCATCCACCCTGTTCCCCAAGCCCGTAGCTTGGGCTTCGTCTTCGATACTCACCTTTCCTTTAAACCGTACATCAACTCTGTTGCCAAGTCCTGTCACTTCGCCATCCACAACATTGCTCAGATTCGCCCCTTTCTTTCTGTCTCCTCAGCCAAAACCCTAGTTCACACCATGGTCATCTCTCGCCTTGACTACTGCAGCCTCCTCCTTACTGGCCTCCCCCGCTCTCACTGTCCCCCTTCAGCCACGTGCAGCCTCTCCTCTCCTCACTTCACTGACTCCCCCTTCCCGAACACATCCTTCACAAACTCCTGGTATTCACTTATAAATGCCTTCACAACCTGGCTCCCCCTTACCTCTCTGCCCTAGTCTCCTTACACACTCCTGCACGCACTCTCCGCTCCTCCTCTGTCCCCTCCCTCGCTCTCCCTCGTCTCCCCTGCTCCCCTAACTGCCTTCGTTCCTTCTCCCTTGCTGCCCCCCATGCCTGGAACTCCCTCCCTGCCCCCTCCCTCTGCACCTTCAAATCCCTCCTCAAAACCCACCTCTTCCTCGCCGCCTTTCCCGATGCCTGTTAGAACTTTCCTTTCGATTTTTACTGTCTGCCCTCCCCGCAGACTCCTGCCTCACTGCAACCAAGCCAAGCACGTGCACCTCAGACCTCGCATCTGCTTGAATGTTATTTATCCCTTGTCTCCCCCCTCTATGTCTATTCGATTATAAGCTGTAGGCTGGGACCGCGTCATTCTTATTGTTCTGTAAAGCGCAAGGTAGTGGTACACAGCTGGCACTACACAAATGCTTATAAAAATAATAATAATAATAATAATAATAATAATAATCAATATGTACCATTGTAGTAAAAGCAAAGTTGAATATTGTCACTTTCACACTTACGAAAACAGAATGTGTATAGAGTCTTGACTTTACAAGACATTTAAAGATGTTTAAAACAAGTATCCTATTATTATAATTTAGATATTTCAGTAGGATCATCACTTCAGTAGCATATTATTTTAATTAATCAGTCAGGTATTGAATTTTGGTGAAAACACCTATTTATATTCTAATAAAGCAAATTTCACGCAATCTTAAAAGCAGTCTGAAAAAATTAGAAATGGGCAAAATGTATTTGCTATATTTTCCTTTTTATGCATAATGATAATGTGTTAAATAGTGTAAGTCGTCTCTTAAACAATTACACAGGCCATTAAGAACCTAATTCTTATGTATAAAAAAATGACATAGGTATTTTGGAACCTGATTCTCATTAGCTTTATATAAGACTTAGGCTTCTCATTCATTTATGTGATTTTGAAAATTGAAACCCACATCTCAGCAGTGAACAAAGCAGAATGAAAGTGTTACAGGCAAACACTGTTTGAGTAATATTAAGAGCAACTGAGACATTCTGATTAAATGTGCAGTGCAGTATTTATGTCCTTTCTTGGCTGTTTAAATCAATTTCTTTGAAGACGTCACTGGTTTGTAGTCAGCAACCCAGCAATTATATAGGTTAAAAAGGAAAGGATGTGTGGTCTACATGCTTTCTTGAATATTGATTCATCTTCCTTATGTCTGTCAATAGAATGAAGTGAATAGAACATGATTTAACAGAAAATACATCCTGCTATTTTGCTATGTGAACGCCTGTGCAAGACTACTGAAGCCTGTTCAATGCCAATTGATTTGATATAGTTAGATATATAGGGTGTTTTTGAATAAGCGCCTCCCCACCCATCATGTATGCTGCAGGGCTGCATAGGGTGCCAATGTGGCCCTGCAACATGCCTGATGGGTGGATGATGATGAGCGGGTAATGGGTGGGGAGGCGCTTGTCTAAAAATATCCATAGACTGTAAATCAGGTACAAATGTAAATGTTACACAAACATTTTAACTTATTTGTTCGTATGCACAAAGATAAAAATACCATGTTATTTATTTTTTAAAAGTGTATTATCTATACTCATTTCAGACTTAAAATAATATTTTGAAGACTGTTTATTCAGAGATTTATGCTTTTCTATGTCATGTCCATATAACTGTGCTTTTATCTATTTAAGACCAATAATGATTGAACAATTCATTTTTTGATTTAGAGTCACCTGCCAATAAGTTCTTAAAAGATGAGTCTTCTTATATTATTGATTTCCAACACCCTTATCAAAACTGAAGTACACACCAATATTTGTATTTCGGAATAAAAGCAATTAATTCATCTGTTCTGACATCTAAGCGTACCATACCTTGTTAAATAGTTTTGTAATTCGGTAACATATGAGAGCAAGAGCTTTTCAATGAAAATTCAGCCTCTCTTTGAAAAATAGTAAGTCTAATGCTTAAAGCTGAAGTTTTTAATTTTATTTTACTTTACTTTACTCAAACCAATAAAATCAAGAGGCTTGGGCGAGATGTAGCGGCATGCAGTTTGATGTCCCCAGCAGGATACCAAGAGTCAGAAGTGGTGCTGTAAATTCAGTGTGGGGCTTCGACACTGTGCTAAGTGTGGCCTGAATCTCAGGGGCTTCCCTTTGATGCAAGTGCAGTATATTAACTGGAAAAGCATTCACTTTTATTTGTCTGTACTGTCTGCGACAGCAATATCGCCTCATTTAGGCTAGTTCAACATGAAAATGCACAGAGTAGCAATCTGTTACAAATTAGCACAGCTCCCCTTTCATTTTACTAGCTAGTAATTGGAAGGGGTTAAGAAAGTGTAATTTATCAGATTATATGTGTTTATCTTTTTGTGGGGACAGCATGCCTTTGGTGAATTTTCCTATGCACCCTGAGGGAATAATCTTTCCTTGATGTCCATTTGATCTGAAAGAAAACAATGACGCCTGTGAAATATGGGAGCATAATTTGTTGAGTTTGAGAAGGAACAGTTTCCCAGACATCTGAAATGGTATTAATTACTTTATTAGAACCTTACCTTTCTTTGGAAATGTTTTTACTCTCTCGTTTCCAAATGGTCTTGAAGTCACTGCAGAACTCATACCACACTGTGAAGACGTAGTTTGGTGTGATGTCCTTCTCACCGGACTTTGGCTTTATCCCAAGGTATCCCACCATTTCTTCAAAGCTACAGGGGGTGGAAAATACTGTCAACACATAAACCCATAGGGAAGCTAAGTTTTCCTCAGGGCTGGTTCTTGACTCAGTAGCCAAGGTTGGTAATTACCATAACTTCCCCTTAGCCTTGGAAACCATAGCAAAATACATGCCAAATGTAAGTAACCTTCCAACACCTACATTTCCCCCAGGAGGATAATTTTCTTGCCTGTGCATAAGACACCATATGAATATGTATGTAATGCATTGGTAGAAATACATATTTTGAGGCAGTTTTTTAATGACATTAATTTACCTTTACTTCATTAAGTTAATATTATATATTACCCATAGCACCTAGAAGATCCAAGTGAGATCTAGGTCCAACTATGCTTGACATTGTACAGACACCTGCTAAGAGACAGTCTCTGACCTAAAGAACTTAAACAAAGCAGACACAGAGCAGGAGGGAAAACAGAAGCATGGAGATGTGAAGTTACTTGGCCAAATTCACAAAGCAGGTCAGTTGCAGAGAGAAGATTAGAATCCAGGCCCTAACCACTAGGTGACACTCTGACAGCCAATGCTATGCTCTATATATTTATTGGCTTATATTTTCATGCTGCGAAGCTAGAAAGCCAGATTTCTTTTCGTCATCTACACTATTAAGAGCTGCTAGAGTGCAGTATGTCAAAAAAGAACAAAAAAGGAAGAAGAAAAAAATCAACCAACCACCACTCATCTCCAAATTAGAGAATCTCAGAACTCCTGATTGAGAACTTCAGTGTAGAAGCAACAGTGCCTTAGACAGAGCCAGCAGCTTGTTTGCAAAAGACAAGACACACTGAAAGTGAATCATCTTCTCTAAGGCCCAATCCAAAGTCAGCACATGCATGGACTAAACTTCCCACCTGCACACATGTACAGGGTGTGTGTGCACATGGTGCACCCAGTGCATGCAGGGCTTAGCTTTGGTCCTCAAGCGAGTAGACATTGGATTGGGGCCTAAGGGTGTTGGTAACTTGATAATAGCAGAAAAAAGAGGCAAGTTTTATTACCAGTGGTGTAATAATCACCTATCCTTTACCGTAGCTAAAGAATTTTTGGTGATGAATTTCTTTCCATACCCATGCATGTCGGTGGAGAGGGATTGCCCCTGTTGCCCTTAGAACAGGAGGAGACACATTGGGCTGGGGATATAGCTCCCTTCCCCCTGCCTGCTGGTACAGGTACAGGGGCAGGAAATTACCTTGCAGGCTTGCAGGGTAGTGTCCTTTAGCAGTGCACACTCTGCTAGTAAAGCTGGGGCACGAACACTGGAGGTGCAGATCTTCCCCTGGATGGGGATTAAGATGAGGCTTCAGGGAACAGCAGCCACTGCCAGGCATCAAGAGTTGGTGCTCTGGACCAACAAGGTATCCTGAGCAGTGAGTGGCCTGAGCAGTGGCAGTGGGGAAGCTAAGTGGCAGCAGCAGCAAGGAGGCTGAGCGGTGGATGTTTTTTTTCCCTTTTACCGGCATGCAGAGGAGGTGGCTAGCGAGCGCAGGACCCTAGAGCTCCCAGTGCTCAGGATCTACATGGCAGATGAGATTTAATGTGGAGAAGTGCAAAGTGATGCACATAGGGAAAAATAACTCAAACTATGCATATGCAATGCTGGGTACTAAGCTAGGAGTTACGACTCAGGAAAAGGATCTGGGAGTGATTGTGGACAATACGCTGAAATCCTCAGCTCAATGTGCAGCAGCAGTCAAAAAAGCAAACAGAATGTTAGGAATTATTTGCAAAGGGATAGAGAATTAACCTGAGATAATGTCATAATGCCTCTATACGAATCAATGGTTGTGACCGCACCTGGAATATTGTGTGCAGTTCTGATTGCTCCATCTCAAAAAAGACATAGCTGAACTAGAAAAGGTACAGAGAAGGGCAACGAGAATGATAAAGGGCATGGAACGGCTTTCGTACAAAGAGAAGCTTGACAAGCTGGGTCTCTTCAGCTTAGAGAAGAGAAGACTGAGAGGGGACATGATAGAGGTTTATAAAATCTTGAGTGGTGTGGAATGAGTATATAGGGAACGGTTATTTACCCTCTCAAATAGTACTAGAACTAGGGGACACTCCATGAAACTAGCTGCCGGAAGATTTAAAAGAAATAAAAGGAAGTACTTTTTCACTCAACGCATAATTAACTTATGGAATTTGTTACCAGAGGACGTTGTTAAGGCCGGTAGTATAGCTGAGTTTAAAAAAGGACTGGATAAGTTTTAGAGAGTAGGTCCATAGCTTACGGGATGAACTTCTTACTGTTGGGAGCTGGGAGTGAACAACGGGGAATAAATTGCCCATTGTGACTGTTGGTTCTTCTCCCATGCGATCGAGATTGGCCACTGTTGGAGAACAGGATGCTGGGCTTGATGGACCATTGGTCTGACTCAGTATGGCGCTACTTATGTTCTTAAGTATTTGTCTGTGGCTCCCCACTCTTTCCCTTGTACTCTCAGGGTCTTTAGCTCCCTGCTCCCCATGGAAGTGTATGCAGTGGGACATAGCTGCTCAACCCCCGGGCTGCAGGCACTCAGGCTTCCCCCCATTCTTTTTGCTGTCCCCTTGCAGGGAGTGAGTGAGAGCTTGCAGGCAGGGTCATATTGGAAGGGCTGTTTCCTTCCAGGTATGACTAAGGGCAGGCGTAATCTGAAGGCCCCTCAAGCCCCCCCAGGAGTTCTAAGGGGAGGGGAATATTGCAAGATTATCTAGATAAGGATGCGAGGGATTATGTCGAGGTGGGTTTTTGTTGGGGTTTTAGGATCCTGTTTCTAGGTGTAAGGGGGCACAAAATGGTGCTCAAACTGGTTTGGAGCCCATTATAGAGCAAAATATCAGGAAGGAAGTTGCTGAAGGCAGAGTGACAGGCCCCTGTGATACCCTCCTGATGGAAATCTTGAGAGTCTTCCCACTGGGGGTGGTTCTGAAGAAGGTGCAAGGGGAGTATTTGTTGATACAACACCTGTCATATCCTTGTTGGGTGTTAGTTAATGACGGAATACCTGCTGAGTTACGCTTGGTCCAATATGTGTCCTTTGACAGGGCTGTGGACATGGTTTAGTGCTTGTAGCAACTAGAAAAGGGGCCATGATGGCAAAGAATGAAATAGTCAGCATTTTACTTGCTCCCAGTGCACATGATTTTGACTTGTTAGGTTTTATGCTTCAAGCCAAGTTTTACTTTGATAATATGTTGCCAATGGTTTGTTCAATCTCTTGTGCCACCTCTGAAAAGTTTAGCTCTGTCTTTGAATGGGTGGTGCACACACGTACCAGGATGTCATGTGACTCATTATCTGAATGATTATTTGTTTTCAGGTAGGGTGGGGACCCAGGAGTGTGCTATGCTCCTTCAGGAGTTCAGGGATCTAGTCAGTCAGGTTGGGATCTCCCCTCGCCGAGGAAAAAACGTAAGGTCTAATCTTGGTGCTAACATACTCGGGAATAGAAATCAACTTGGAGTCAAAGCTACACCTCCAACTCCAAATTAGCAAGCGCAGGAAGGCAAAAAAGATGACACTGCGGGAGCTTCAGTCCCTGCTGGGTAGTCTTAATTTCGCATGTAGAGTGGTTGCACCTGGTAGTGCCTTTTTGTCCCACTTGTATGGCTGGAATAGTGGCCCTGCGTCACCACATAAAGGTAACCCATGAGATGAAAGAGGATTTGGTGGGATGGGCAACTTTCCTCAGGGAGTATAATGGAGTCAGTGTCTGGAGGGACAAGCTTTTACTTGAAGCAGAACTGCAAGTCCACTTGGATGCTGCCCAAAATATTGGGTTAGGGATTTATTTTAGGGGATGTTGGTGTACAGAAAGATGGCCATCAGAATGGCATGAGACTGGGGTTGCTCAGGATTTAACGTTTTTGGAACTCTTCCCTATAGTGGCAGCTGTACACATATGGAATGAGGAATTCAAGAATAAAAGGATAGTTTTGGGGTGTGATAACATGGCAGTTGTACACGTTATCAGCTCATTGTCCACCCTTTGGGTGATGAGATTATTTATCGATTTATTTTTAAATTTTAAAAATATAAAATTAGTGTGTATTTGCATCAATTACGACACAGCAGATGCCCTTTCTCAGTTTCAGATGGAGTGTTTCTGGGACCTTGCCCCCAGGATGTGATAAACATGAGAGTTTGTCACAGCGGAGCCGTGGAGCCTTGGGTTATAGATTTATTCAGAACTGTTCATGGATCGGTGGCTCCTTCTACCAGGGTGGCCTATGAAATAGTGTCTAGGATGTTTCAGGCTTTTAGGTCAAGTATGGGTTGGGAGGATACTTTCCCCATTTCCCTGCCACAAATTATGCAGTTTGGTTTGCACCTCCATAAGAGGGACCTGATGCTGAGCACAATTTCAGCAAGGTGGTCTGCCCTTTCATTTACCTCGAGGTTGACGGGCTATCCTAAACCTATTCAATCACCTATTTTGTAAGTCATGTTAGAGGCATGGCAATGGCAGGTGAGTAGGCCTCTGGACACAAGACTCCCCATGTCACCACCATTGCTGGTCAACAATTTGACATGGTAGCGAGATTGGCCCAGGTATGCCCAACGGCCACTATGAAGGTATTATTTAATGTGGCTTTTAAGATAGCATTTTTGGAAGCAATGAGGGTAAGTGAGTTAATGGTAGGGTCATGTTTTGATCACTCAGACTGGTCTTTGTGACTGACTAATATAACAATGGGGGGAAAAGTCACTTACAATTTGTCTGCATTGGTAAAAAAAACAATCTTGTGCGAATCAGGTTATTTCCTTACCCTTACCTGTCTGGTCAAAGCAATTTGAAGGTATTTGGTCATTTGCCCCCATGTGGGTCATTTTTGATCCACCACAATCTGGCTTCCACCTTCTGCATTCCATGGAGACAACTCTTGTCAAAGTCTCCAATGACCTCTTCATGGCCAAGGCCAGGGGTCTTTACTCTATCCTCATCCTCCTTGACCTATCTGCTTCTTTCGACACCATGAAGCACCATATGCTGCTTGACAATGTGTCCTTTGGATTTCGGGACTCCTCCCTATCTTGGTTCTCTTTTCACCTCTCCCACTGCACATATAGTGTACTCTTTGGTGGATCCTCCTCTACTGCTATCCCACTATCAGTTGGTGTGCTCCAGGGCTCAGTCCTGGGCCCTCTTCTCTTCTCTCTCTACACTTGTTCCTTTGGTGCTCTGATCTCCTCCCATGGCTTTCAGTACTATCTTTATGCTGATGATTCTCAGAACTAATTCTTTGTACCAGAACTCTCACCCAGAATCCAGTCCCAGATCTCAGCCTATCTGTCTGACATCACTGCCTGGATGTCTCACCGCCACCTAAAACGTAACATGGCCAAGACAGGAGTTCCTATCTTTCCTCCTAAACCCACTTCTCCCTTCTCACCTCTCTTTGTCTCTGTACAGAACACTGTCATCCTCCCAGTCCCCTCACCCCACAACCTTGGGGTCATCTTTGACTCTTCTTTGTTCAAATCCAAAACACTGCCAAAACCTGTCATTTCTTTTTTTTTAATATCACCAAAATCTGTCCCTTCCTGTCTGAACACACGACTGAAACCATAATCCATTCTCTCATCACATCCCGCTTGGACTACTGCAACCTGCTTCTCACAGGTCTCCCAATGAGCCACTTATTTCCACAATAGTCTATTCAAAATTCAGCTGCAAGACTCACCTTCCTTGCATGCTGTTACAACCATGTAACTCCTATCCTCAAGTCACTACATTGGTTCCCCATCCGCTTCTGCATCTAGTTCAAGCTTCTCCTACTCACCTACAAGTATAATCACTCTGCAGCTCTTCAGTACCTCTCCTCTCTCATCTCCCCCAACACCCCTACTCGTGACCTCCATTCATCAGACAAGATGCTCTTATCTGTGCCCTTCTCTTCCATCGCCAACTCCCAACTCCGTGCTTTCCACTTTTCTGTACCATATGCTTGGAACAAACTTCCTGAGGTGGTGCGTCAGGCCACATCCCTGTCCATATTGAAAGCCCACCTCTAAAGGCACACTTCTTCAAGATCACTTTTAAATTATGAACCCAGGCCCTATCCATATCATAGCCTTGTTGATTTCAACCATGTTAACTAAAATAAATAAACTTACTGAATACTTGTATCCTGTAGTCCATTATTCATAGGAAGACTCCTATTGTAGACAATTTGTAGTTGTCTATGTCTTTGTGTCTTGATTAGAATGTATTATTATTAGTGTAAGTTCCATGGTGCAGAGACTGTCTTCATGTTATGTGTATTTGTACAGCACTGTGTACGACTAAGTAGTGCTATAGAAATTATTAATAGTAGCAGTAGTAGTGGGTGCCCCCCTATTTTTACATGTTACTGGCACCCCTCTCAACTTTGTATCAATTTATTGTGGTCATGCGGCATTGTTGGTGTGGTCTGGGGCTTTCTGAAGGATTATTTGGGTCCTACTCATTCCAGATAGGCATGGCTTCATCAGCATGGTGGCAGGTTTCGGGGTTGACGAATGGCGTTCTGGAGCTTTTTGTTCGCATAGTCACCCTCTACCCATTCAGTGAGAATACCCCCGGTAGCTGAAGAATACAGGGTACAATTTGGGCTGGACTGGGAATGATGTGGTTTAGGTTGCTTGATCTAACATGTTTGGTTTCATTGGTTTAGGTGGAAGGATGGCTGGATCACGAAGGCTCTTGGGGTACACTTTCATCCACTGGGCAGCAGTGACATTCAGACGTACCAGCTGAGGATCTCAACTGGGGTTAAGCTCCAGGGCTGAAATAATTTGGAAGAGTAAAAAGGGCATGATGTGGGCCCAACTCATGCCCATGGTATCCCAACTAAAGGCAAGGGCTCTGCCAGATGTAATAGTAATACACCTTGGATAGAACGACTTCTGCAGATGCACGGGTCTAGGACAGGATTGAAAACGATTGCAGGAAATATTTCCAGGAGTCATGTTAATCTTTACCCAGTTTATACAGAGGAGGGTATGGAAGGATGCTGTTAACTCATAAAGGGTGGACAGGGCTAGAAAAGGGGTCAATAGATTTATAGAAGCAAGGGGAGGAGTTTGGCTACACCACAAGGCTATCCACTGACTGAAGCCTGAGCTCTATTACGAGGATGGGGTACACCTGCCAGATTTAGGAAAGAATATCTACTTGAGTGGGATCAAGGAATGTCTGGATAATGTCTGGGGTGGCTGATGTAGGAGGGATCAAGCAAAGCTGGCGACTCTAGTGGCAGTAGTCCAGTGCCAATAGGAAAAGGAGAGCTCACGAACAGGAATTGGAATATTAAAAGGAACCTTATGGAAACAGCTGACATACCTCCTAATGAGGGCAGGGAAAGATGAACCGACCAGGGGATATGTGACCCACAGTTTCGCCTACCCCTAGGGAGTGGTGGGGAAGGAGCCACTCAGCAAGATATATGCTGCTGTCCCTAGTTGGCCCACAAACCATCACCCCTTTCGCAGGACCCTGACATAGGGGTCAGGAAGGCTGGAATGCAAATGGACCGGAGACTCAGTTTGTGATCAATCAGCTGAGGCACTGGACAAGTTGAGTTGAGTGAAGGTGTATTGTTAGAGGTGGTTCTAGTTTTGGGGTTTGATACCCCATCATTACATTTTTGTACCCAGATTGTCAGTTTATAGTTAATAAAGTTGTGACTTGTTTTAATCCATATTACTTGTCTGTGTTCTCCCTTCAGATTCGGGGGCAACCTTCTACTGCTGAACATATTTTTGTGGCATTTAAAGTTATTGTACAATATGCATTATAACCATTATTGTATCACATTTCATAGATAAACTTGTAACTGATTCCCTGACGATGATGGTTATGTGAAGTCCAATCTGAAGCAAAAACACAGTCCTATACATTCTTTCTGCTTTTGTAAAGGCTGAATCAGTTTCCACTGTAAATTGGATATATCCATCTGGCTAGCCATGCTGAAGTTGATTAGAAACAATGTTATGGATTATAACAGGCAACACAAGCAAAAGGAATTTTTTTCTTGAAATTCCAGCTATATTTAGACAACACAGAGAATAAAAAGAAGCAGTGCTCTTGTCTACATCTTTAAATATTTATTAATTCTTAAACAGAAGAAGTTATGATCTTCATAAAAATCAAGATCCTTTAAAATTGTACGTGACCTATTGTTGATAGTTCTAAAATCTTTCCAGCTCATTGCCTTGAGAACTGGAGCCTCTATAATTAAGGGAGAATCATTTGTTTTAGAGCTGTATTGGAGCCTCTATAGTTTGAGGGGCATAATTTGTAGTATGTTCTATTTCCAAGGATATTACAAAAAGGTGATAAATGATAGGTACTTTAATAAATGGTTTATCAATTGCTTTGTAGACTGCTTGTAACCTGGCTTTATAACTGCCAGTGTGCTCATAACCATTTATAATATATGCTAGTTACATTAAGGTGATTTATATTTTCAAAAAACCTGCTCCATCTCTAATCTCTCATTTGATGCCCTCCCCCTCTCTGACCAGTGACCATCACTTATTTCCACCCTGTATTCCCTCCCCAAACTGATCACTCTTTATTCCCACTTTATATTATCAAAAAACTACTCTCTAATCTCTCTTTTGATTCCTTCCCCCTCTCTGACCACCATTTTGCCTCAATCCAGACCTCCCACTCACCCCCCTCCTCTAGCCCTACCTCTCACACATTTTGTGACTTTCAATCAAAATAACCCCCTGGACTTTCTCTCTCCGCTTTTCTCATCAATCTCCCCCATGCCTGCCCTGACTGCTGTCTCTGCCTTCAACTCCTCCCTAGACTCCCTTGCTTCTCTTCTCTCCCACCCTACCCACCCCGTCAAACCCAACCCTGACTCACCCCCTCCATTCGCCATCTCTGTACCTGCTCTCGCACTGCTGAGCATCTCTGGCAGAAACCATGCTGACTTTCTCCACTTTAAGTTCACCTTCTCTGCCTTCAGCTCTGCCATTTCCCTTGTTAAGCAGCACTACTTTGCTGCCTGCATTGGATTGCATTCTTGCAACCCCTGTCATCTCTTCTCTACCTTCAATTCCCTTCTCAACCCCCCTGTCCTCTTCCCTTGATGAGATCACCTTCCTGCTCTCCAACCCAACCCCTCTATCTGTCCCCTTGACCCTATCTCCTCCTGCCTTCTGACCTCTATTGCCCCCACTGCCTCATCATCTCTGCTGCACATTGTCAATCTCGTCCTCTCTATTGGCTCCTTTCACTCTGCCTTCAAACACACCACTGTCTCCCCTGTCCTAAAAAAGCCCTCCCTTGACCCCTCTGATCCTTCCAATTACTGTCCCATCTCTCTCCTCCCCTTTGCCTCCAAACTCTTTGAGCATGTTGTTTACACCTACTGTCTTGACTGCCTCTCCACCAACTCTTCCATTGACCCTCTCCAATCTGACTTCCGTCCTCTCCACTCAACGGAGACTGCTCTCGCTAAAATCACTAATGATCTTCTCTTAGCTAAATCTAATTGCCTCTACTCCTTTCTTGTCCTGCTTGGTGTCTCTGCTACCTTTGACATTGTGTTGACTATACACTCCTGAGGAGTGGCGGCATTTCCTCGACTTGCTCCACTCTCTTGGTTTTTGGGGCTCAGTCCTTGACTGGTTCCCTTCCTACCTCAGTCAATGTATCTCTTGCTGGTGCCTCCTCCATGTCACTTCCCCTCTCAGTTGGGGTTCCCCAAGGCTCTGTCCTCAGCCCACTTCTTTGCTTTCTTTACACTCTGTTCCTGGGCAAACTCATTGAATTGCATGGCTTCCAATATCATCTCTATGCTGACGACATGTAACACTGTCTCTGCACCCTGCTCCCCTTTTCCTATATCTAATCGTATATCATAAACTGTCTCTCAGACATCTCTGCCTGGATGTCTTGCCATCAACTCAAACTTAATATTTCTCGCATTTCACCATATTATAAAAAATGGCTACCAGGGTTGGAGGCCCCAAATTATTTAAAGAATATTTTGAACTCAAATCATAGAAAGGCTTTCACTGCCCTGAGACTGCAGACAACAGAAATGACCGTAATAATAGGCAGGTAACTAGGTATCCCCATGCAAGAAAAGTTATGTACCTGTAATTCTGGGGAGGTTGAAGATCTGCCACATTATTTGTTTTTTTGACCTTGGTATTTAAAACCCAGAAATATATAGATGAGGAAGGTTTAACTGGGGACGTACTGGTCAATTCAGCAGAAATTAATTTACCTGCTAAAATGGTGAGAATAATGAGGTAACTGAAGCAACTGCAAGATTCGCTGTTAAGGCAGCTAAATTGAATCTTTGTGCATGCAAATCAGCATGATTTCTGTCTATGATTTGTTCTTGTATTCAGGGGTAAAGCTCTGCCAAGGTCCACCCCGTTAAAGAGCAAGGCAACTATTTTAATGAAAAATATTGAGTTAGTTTAATTTTTCCCTGTTTGCCTGTTGGAAGTGGGAATTTTATATTGTAATCTGAATAATTAGTGTTGTATTTCTCTGTAGATCTCTGTAGATCTTTCCAGATCTTTGGTTTGTGATACAGCATGTGAAGTTACTTTGTTTGCTTTCTGTATTGTGTGCTTGATCACACAATTTGTATTTGTCAATATGTATATGATGATATTTTGATTGCTTATCTGTATTCGTGTTCAGCCATAGCAACTGCTAGAGCCGTTAATAAACAACTTGTAACTCAAACTTAATATGCCCAAAACTGAACTGATCTCCCCCCCACCCAAAGTCTTCTTCTCCCCCTTCCATCTCAATTTCCATTGACAGGGGTCACCATTCAACCTGTCCCACAGGCATGTAGCCTGGGGTTCATCTTTGATTCCTCCCTCTCCTTTAAACCTCAAATCAAATCTGTTGCTAAATCCTGTCGTCTTCTTGAGCAACATTGCTAAGGTCCATCCTTTCCTCACTCTCTACTTCTAAAACCCTAGTCCATACTCTGGTTATCTCTTCCTTGACTATTGCAACCTCCTTTTCACTGGCCTGCCCCGCTCTCACCTTGCCCCGCTCTCATCTATTCAAAACTCTGCTGCCAAGATCATCCACCCTGTCCACTGCTTTGATCATGTGCAGCCTCTCCTCTCCTCTCTCCACTGGCTCCTTAAGTTGTACCTGAACGCATTCAGCACAAGTTTCTTGTCTTTATCTACAAGGTTATTCATGGCTTTGACCCCATCCCCCATCTCTCTTCACTTGTCTCTCACTATGGTCCTATCCAAAGCTCTGCTCCTCCTCTTCCACCACCCTCACCTGCTCATGACTTCCCATATCCTCTAAGCATCTTTGCCCATTCTCCCTTGCTGCCCCCCCATGCTTGGAACTCTCTCCCAAAACACATCCGCTCCTCTCCCTCACAAGCTTCAAATCACTCCTGAAAACCTACCTTTTCCATCAGGCCTTTTCTAGCTCCTCATCCCATTAGACCCCTTCCTGATTTTCCCAACATCACCTTCTCCTATGTAACTAAGCTAAGCAACTTCACGCCTTCATGAATGTATCCTCAACTCTCTCTCTGTTGCCCCCACCCCCTCATCTCCCCTCCCTTGTCTCTTAGATTGTAAGCCCTCTGGGGCAGGGAGCCTGTCTACTCTCAACAATAGTGAAGCACCATGCACATTGCTTTCACTATATAAATTAATAATAAAATACTACGACTACTAAATTTAAATAAGTACCAAACAGTTTATTGAGGGGCCCCAGAGAAGCGCACTGACCTGGCCCACCAAACAGAGGATCAGGAAGACCTGGAGAAGCACACTCAACCGCCCTGCCAAACAGCTGATCGGGGGCCCCCAGAAGAGCATGCTCACCTGATCTTCCAAGTAGCTGATGGGGGTGGGGGGGAGAGGAGTGGTAGTTCCTCCTGGGGGTCTGATCCTGCTGCGCAGCAGGGGTCCAGGAGGCCTGCTCTGTGTAGACAGACAGTTCCTTGGCTGGCCTGTGTCATGGTGGGACTTGTGATGACAGCCCCCCACCTGGATTCCCTGGAGAGGCTGTTCATTTGAATTACCCTCCCCACTAGCCACCAGTGTGGGAGATGTACTGGCCTCTCCAGGATGGCCAGGGGACCCGTCTCATACCTGTCTCATTTGCTTTCACCTTCTGTCTCTTCCTACGTTCCCCTCTCCCTTGTCTCCCCTAGATTAACTATAACCAAGAAGAGAACATGTACCTATGACTTCCTAACTTTGTGAATGTATCTCTGTGTTTCCCTGTTTCCCCTCTCCCTTCTGTTCCTTCCCTGTCTCTCCTAGATTGTAAGCTCCTTGGGGCAATGACCCATGTTCAATTTAATAACTTTTCAGTGTCGGGTACACTGATACTTAATAAGAAAAATAGTAATTAGGTCACAGATGCCTTGGCAAACAACCCACAAATGAGAGGGTGCAAAGCCCAGAACAACAAAGGCAGCCATGGAAAGCTGCATAGAGTGGGCGGACCAAAGCCAGTGGAGAACAGTCTTGAAATTGACCAGGAACAGCCTGAACTAGCAGCCAGTGAGGCTGTGGAGCTGCCGCTTGAAGAGCATTGAAGAGAGACACCTTGAGACTGAGCAATGGAGACCGAGAAATCGACAGGTCAGAGTGACTTTGGGGCTATGTTAAGAGGGCCAGGGGTGCTAGCCTGCTACACTTACCCCTTTTTGCTTCCATCGTCTGCCTCCCACATCAAAACATGACATGGATACATGTACATACACTAAAAGAGTTGAAGTTCACAGGCTCCCTGATATGATCAGTTTTTTATTCCAGATGGTGAAAGGGAAAAATAGCACTCAAATATGTTTTCGCTGAGTAACAGTAATATTCATTTATTAAATTATTCTGTAGGACCAAGATCTCAATAATGAAGAAAAAAAAAATAAGAAAAAAACCCACCTGCAAATGCAGTAGAGCATTGATTCTGATTCATTGTTCAATATCCTGTCTGGATCAGGGTGTAAGAAAATTCTGGAAACCATGAGTTTTATATTTTGAAGTACAGTAGCCTCTCTTATTTAGCTACATCCCAAGGATCAATAGTACCTTGAACCTAATATGAAATAGCAAGTTAAAAGGACTGGAAAACTTACCATTTTTGTGCATTTTCTAAATGGCTCTCTTCCGTTTTATGTTCTTCTTTAGCTTTAAATGGAAAACATTTGTATTATAAAAAAGAATTTGACCTACTGAACTCTTTGTATTACATTATTCCTTATAGTGCATATTTCTTATGCTCAAGTTACATGGCCTAGGTAATAAAATGTAGCAAAGCAACATACATTTCACCATTTTACAGTTTCTTTTTTTAGGGGTGTGCAAGTCATTTTCGTTTGTAAAGTTACTAAAATGAATGGCATCTCATTTGCTTCAGTAACTAAGGTCACTAAAACAAATGAATAAGTAAACAACATTTATTTGCTTTAATTCATTTTTGTATTAAAAATAATAAAACATAAAAATCACTGTGCATGTGCAAGTGGCTGCTGGACTGCTCTGTGCATGCACACCTTTTTCCAAAATGGTAGCGGCAGCGTTGCCACCATTTTGGAAAAGGGCAGCTGGTCTGCACGTGCGCAAAATGGACATTGCACATGCGCAGACTAGCTGCTCTTTTCCAAAATGGCAGACGCTACCACCGCCATTTTGGCAAAAGGGCATGCATGCACAGAACAGTCCAGCAGCTACTTCAATTACAAATAATTTTAACATTAAACAAATAATTGTGCATGCACAAAATGGTCGCTGGACCGTTCTGCATCTGTGCCATTTTACAAAATGGCAATGACAGTGTTGCTGCCATTTTGGAAAAGGGCAGCCGGTCTGTGCATGTGCAAAAAACAAATGGGTTTTTAACAGAAACCCGAAAACGCATGTTTTTCATTTAATGAAAATGAAAACTAAAATGAAAATGGCTGTGGTTCCTTTTGCACACCCCTCATATATATGCATTGAAGTACATAAATATATACTCATCTGTTGTATCACTATATATTAATATCTAGATACCTAGTATAAACCCAGACTTCCAGCTTCAGCAGAACACTCAGATTTAGAAGTCCTTTTAAAACTATTTGCTGCAGTATATAATATTGTACCTAGTTTAAAATACACTGTACTTTATTCAACTTAAATTTTAGCATTTTTATTTAAAATAGTACTTAGTTGTCTGTATTTTCCTAATTGACTTGCAGACTAAAACCTATAAGGAAACATCTGTTCTTGCAACACATATTGTTGGAACTATGCCTTGTAAATTCCTGCAAAGTTATCTAAGAGTATTTAATAACAGCAACCAGTTCACACCTGTATTGCACGTAGCTGAAGAAGCTGGCAAAGTGAAAGCACATATGGAATTCTCATAATTAAAAAAAAACAATAGCCAGGATTCTGCAAAGTGATTTGTTATTCTGACACCCCACAAAGTGGATTTATCTTCAGGGCCTGAATCCTTAGCACTTTCTAAAAATAATAGGTGTCTCAAGCTAAGCACCACGTATTGACATACAATCACTATTATTTACTATTCAAAATCTTTGCAAGTTATTCTATAGTTTGGCATCCAGTTGAAACCCATTTGTAACAAACATCTTTACAGAGATTCCATCCACAAAAGACATTTATGCTGGAAAAATTTTTTGTAAGCCTGTCGCAGTAATGTTGCAGCTGCCCCAGTTTGTGGGATATCGAAGATAAAATCTGGACATATTAGTGACACATTAAACGTTTTGAATACTGTGCCCAGCACTGCTAACACATCAGCAGCTGCTTAACTTCTGATCACTGCTAAAATATGGTTAGTTTCTTCAAGTGCAGATAAGGCTGCAGTGAAGTGGACAGACATTTCAAATTGCTTAATAGCATTGAAATAGATACCATATGAATGACATATAAAGAGGTAAATCAGAGTAGTATGCAACCTTGAGTGTTCTGGTAGATAACATTGTTAATTTTACATAGAGCATTTTGGATTAGAAAAAACATCATTATTACATCTAAACACTTTCTAGAGACATTAGACATATGACACAGCAGCCAGCCGTGTCCTCTGCCCAACCCATAGAGTGGCAACACAGCCACCACCCATTGAGCTGACACAAAGAGCAGAACACACTTGCAGCCTCCCCATAGCCGCCACACTGCCCCCATGCCCTGGATTGGGCTGAGGAACTGAACACATGGGCAGGACTTGGGCTATGGAGCAGTGGCTGCTGACCTCCAGAAGCAGGGTTGGGCCTGTGAAAAGTGTCATTGGCAACACACACATAGCTGCTAGTCTCTGGGCCAGAGCTATCCCATCTGGGGCCATAACCAGCCTAAAGCATTGTCATCCCTGCCTGGATCTCCCTGACTGGTGTCTGGGACACAAGGAAACCAGTGTTCCCAGAGAGTGCCCTGTGGGCCAGTCCCCTTTTCCCAGGGGTGGAAGATCCTAACATAGCACATGGGTGGAGGTAGTGCCCGTGGCACCGCACCTGAACTCACTACCGCTGCTGCCCCAAGAGTGGGTCCTGCTGCTGTGTGGAGCAGGAAACAAGGCAGAACAGAGGGAGGGACCATGCAGGGCTGGGCCAGACTCTGTCACCCCTGGGCAAGGGTGATCTCCCTTTGTCCCTCCCTCTCTGCTGGCAGAAGCTTCTCCCGGCCACACCATCAGATGACAGGTGGCTGGTGGCTGCTGCTGCAAACACACAGGTTTTCTTCAGGACCTAACAGACAGGTGGGCACGTATTAGCCAAGATTAGCCTGGCTGGGCCAGCCTTAGCTCATGCTGCCGACCTTCTCTGGATGACGTGTCCAGTAGCAGCTGGCCACCCACCCCATGGCAGGAGTGGGCAAACATCCGGTGGCCACCAAACTGATGGTCCTACTGTCTCATTTGTTTTCACCCAATAATGTAAGACTTTTTATTTTGGTCATGCATTTGGCAGGTGGGGATAGAAAGGTTGGGCTAGGGGGTCACTAAGGGATGTTCACATATTTTTAAGTATTTCTACTTTTATATGGGACAGGCACTGAAAGCTGGGCATCCGCCCCCGGGAACACTTAGAACAGCCCTGGGACTGGAAGCTGCCCTGCCCTGCCCCCACAGCTGCTGACCTCATGCTGTGGTCAGCATGAGGTCAGCATGAGGGGGGGGAGGACCACTCCTCCCCCCCCCCACAGGTGGGTGAAGTCACTCCCACTCCCCCCCGGGACAGGCACTGAAATCTGGGAGCCCGCCCCAGTGGGCAGCGTCCAAAGGGCGATGACAAAAGGGCGCTGGCCGTTTTCTGGCTGTTGTGAGGCCAGAACGAGGACAGCGAGGAGCCACCCCCGACGACACCCACACCACACAGCCTCCTCCGACCATCACTACCATCGCCGCCGGACATCACGCAAGCACTCCCGTGACACCCACAGGCCTGGTTTCCCCCTCTGTTGCCCGGACTGGTACCGCCTAGGATGCCTCCCCATACCTCCCTCGCCTCCTCATCTTCTATCTCCCCCCTCCTTCTTGCCCTTCTCATGGCCCCCCTCCCTCTCCCTCCTCCAGTAGCCTTTCTCCATCCAGTAGGGATGGGAATTCCGGATCTACCGGTATCCGATAATGCCGGTATCGGGCGTACCGGCATTATCGGATTCGGCCCGGTAATCCGGGCCCCGGTACCGGATTTCTGTGTGCCGGTTTTTTACATTGCAGCCATTTAAAAATGGCTGCAATGTAAAAAAATTTAAAGCCCCAGCCAAACTGTTTTAAAACAAAAAAACCCTCCCCGAGTCCAGGCTGCGCGGGTGGAAGGGGGGAC
>QEPC01010852.1:946775-962044 GCA_003113815.1 Sphenodon punctatus
AATAATAATAATAATAATAATAATAATAATAATAATAATGTTGTAACCTTCCTGAGCCTAAGGGGAAGGATGAGATTAAATATGACTAAGTTTAAATAAGTAAATAAGTTAAATAAATAAATAAATAATAATAGAATTTAGGGTTGAAAGTCATCTTGTGGAATGACATCTTCTTGACCACATGACCATCGACATGGTTGTACCCAGGTGTCTACTCTCACCGCTTTGTCAACACAGGTCTCCCTGGTATACAGGGGACCTGAGGCAGTTGAAGTGAGAGGGCAGGCAGCTAAAGAGCAGGTGGCACTCGACTTGCACTGAAGCCATCCCATTGTGGGATAGATCGTTTTTGCAGGACTATTCTGTGGTTGTGATGGCAGCAAAGAAAGTTTTCTTCTCTGCTATAATAGCATCTGCAAAGTCTCGTCTGGCAGAACTGTTCCAAGTGGTGAGGGGCCTGGTTAATCCAGCCTGTCTCTGCCAGGAAATGGAGTCATCTAATGCCTGCTGTGACATTTTTATTAATTACTTTGCAGATGAAATCACTCATATTCACCATGACTTGGGTGCTGCCATTTCAACTTTAGAGTCAGAGTTTGAGGTTATAGAAGCTCAGTCTGGTCCTGTTTACTTGGATTGATTTCACTTGGTATCGTACACTGATGCGAGGGAGGCGCTTGGGGTGTCGAGGGCAACCAGTTGTGCATTAGTTCCTTGCCTGTCCTTGCTGGTGAAAGCCAGCTGGGAAATGTTGGGGCTGTTGTTGCCTGGGGTTGCCAATGCCTCCCCCATGGGAGGTGAGGGTGCTGGACACTTTTTAAATGGCTGTAGTCTGGCCCCTGCTTAAGAAACCAACCTTGGATGCTGACTCCCCAGCCAAATATCAGCTTGGTCTCTAACCTTCCCTTTTTAGGGAAGGTTATTGAACTGGTGGTTGCCCGGAAGCTCCAGACTCATCTTGATACTATCAGATTCCTGGACCCATTTCAGTCAGGTTTTCATCCTGGGTATGGCACCGAGACTGTGCTTATGGCTTTGGTCGATGATCTGCACCTTGAGATGGACAAGGGGAATTCTAACTTGTTAATCTTGTTAGATCTTTCAGCAGCCTTTGATGCAGCGGATCATGGGGTGTTGACACGACTGTGGGAACTGGCTGGGGTGCGCAGGACTGCTCTTGAGTGGTTCCATTGTTTCCTTTTGGGGAGGTCCCAGTGGGTGGTGATGGACAATTGCTTGTTGTCCCTCTGGGATATCCCCTGTGGTGTCCCACAGGGTTCTAGTCTGTCCCCCCTCTTGTTCAATGTGTATCTGAGGCCACTGGGTGAAATCATTTGAGAACTCGGGGAAAGGTGTCATCAATATGCTGATGACACTCAGCTCTAACTTTTCTTTTCTTCTGACCCTGGTCCTGCAGTCTCAGTGCTTACCCAATGCCTGGCTGCTCTCAGGGACGCCAACTGATGACGGTGCGCCAATTGAGGATGAATCCTTATAAAACTGAAGTGATGATAGTTGCAACTCAGAGGGGATTGGGACATCTGTTATTGAAGGAGACTGGCCCCCTATGGTCACTCAGGTTCGCAGCCTTGGAGTGCTTTCCGATTCCTTGCTGCGCCTGAAACATCAAGTAGTGGCAGTGGCCAGGAGCACTTTTCACCAACTCCATCTGGTGAGGAGACTGTGGTCTTTTCTTGCTGACTCAGAATTGGCCACTGTTATCCATGCTTTCATCACCTCAAGGCAGGATTACTGTAATGCACTCTACGTGGGGCTGTCCTTGACTGTTTGGAAGCTATAGCTGGTGCAGACAGCAGCGGCTCGACTTCTTTCAGTGACAAATCACTGGGAGCATATTATACTGGTGCTTCCAAGTCTGCACTGGCTACCTGTAGCTTTCTGGGCACAATTCAAGGTGCTGGTTTTGACCTTTAAAGTCCTAAACCATCTGGGTCCCATATATCTGAAAGATTGCCTGTCCTACCATGTCCCTTTGTGGCACCTACAGTTGGACAGGAGCACCCTCTTGCAAATTCTATCTGTTACCCTTGTCCATGGGATGGCGGTGCACAGGAGGGCATTTTAATTGCTGTCCCAGTTTTGTGGAACTCCCTTCCCTGGGAAGTTCACTTGAGCCTGAGCCTAAGAATCTTCCGGAAGTGGTGCAATTTTTTTTATTTGAGAAAAAAAATGTATTTGGCGGTCAGGGTACAGGTTGCTTGGGTTTTTTGCTGGGGTTGTGTGGGTGGATGGTGTATTTGAGCTGTGGGTGGGAGTTTTTATTGGGGTTTAGGAATCCTTTGTTTTTAAATTGTTTTTATACTTTTTGTAAACTGCCATGAACCTCGAAGGAATGGTTGGATAGAGGTTTTAATAAATAAATAAGTAGGAGGTAAGGCCAATTTTCAAGCTCTGATTATCACATATTTACCTGCTAAAACAACATATTTATCATTTTCTTATTTTGCTCATCTTGGCTATTTGGATTATCACATCCAGGTATTATATGTTCAGCAGCAAAACCAATGTTCACTTTTCCTATCATCCTTTGAACTACTTAAGATTACTTTTGTCAAAAAGGAATTTAATTTGGGACAATGCCAGATGATATGTCCCAAAGTCCCCTCCTGCCCACATACCCTCCAGCTGTCTTTATTGTTTATCACTTTCATTGACCAGAGCCTGACTGGCATGTAATAGATACTGTAAATGATTTTATACTGAACGTCCATTAAATTACAGGCCATCACAGAGCTTCAGGCCATCAGGCCATCACAGAGTCATCTTCCTCCCGCTGTGACCTTTTCGAGGATTATTTTGCAGAAAAATCACTCGTATTCACCAAGACCTCGATGCTGCACTTAATGCAGTGCAGGAGGTAGAGGTTGTAAATGTCCCGGCTTGTCCAATTTTGTGGGATCACTTTCAGTCAGTGACACCCACTGACGTGGTGGGGGTGCTTGGGGCTGTTCGAGACACTTCTTGTAAATTAGATCCGTGCCCATCCTGGCTGGTTAAGAGCTGCCGGGAGACAATAGGGCTGCTGCTGGCTGGGGTGTTCAACTATGGTAGAGCAGAGTGCCGGGCTGTCTCAAGGATGTGGTGGTGCAGCCTCTGCCCAAGAAGCCATTGCTTGACACTGACTCCCCTGTCAGCTATCGGCCTGTCTCTAACCTTCCCTTTTTAGGGAAGGTTATTGAATGGGTGGTGGCTCAGCAGCTCCAGGAACATCTTGACCATGTCAGTTATCTTGATCCTTTGCAGTCTGGCTTCTGTCTGGGTCATGGCACTAAGACAGCACTTGTGGCCTTGGTGGATGATCTCTGCCATGAAAAGGATCAGGGTCGATTGACCCTATTGGTCCTATTAGATGCATTTGATACCGTTGACCACGAGATGTTGGTGACGCGCCTGCGGGACAGTGCAGGGGTGGGCGGAATTGTTCTTGAATGGTTCTGCTCATTCCTGACTGGAAGAACTCAGGTGGTACTCGGTGATTGTTTTTCATCTTACCGAGACCTCCTGTGTGGGGTCCACAGGGTTCGATTTTGTCCCCTCTCCTGTTCATCGTGTATATGCAGCTGCTCGGTGAGGTGATCAGAGAGTTCGGGGTGAGGTGTCATCAGTATGCCTCTCATTTTTGACTGACCCAGGCCCGGCTGTCTCAGTGCTTACCCGGTGTTTGGCAGCTGTGGGGGGACTGGATGAGGGCTAACCAACTGTCACTGAATCCTGACAAGATGGAGGTGATGTTAGTGGGTAAGCTGGTGGAGCTGACAGCCCCGTCGATTGATGGAGTCTGCCCTCCACTGACTTCCCAGGTGGGGAACCTGGGGGTGCTCCTCGATGCGCAGCTCTGCCTGGATCTCCAGGTGGAGGCTGCAGCGAGGCGTGCCTTCCACCAGTTACATCTGGTGTGGCAGCTTCGGCAACTGGTTTCGGTTCCTGACTTGCCCATGATCATCCATGCTTTTATTACCTCTCAGTTAGACTACTGTAACGCGCTCTATGTGGGGCTACCTATGGTGACGGCTCAGAAGCTTCAGCTGGTGCAGAATGTGGCAGCCCAGCTCTTGGTGGGGCTGGGCTGCCGGGAGCACATTACACCAGTGCTCCGATCTTTGTACTGGCTCCCAGGACTGTCTTCTGGGCCCGATTCAAAGTGTTGGTTTTAACCTATAAAGCCTTACACGGCCCCAGCCCTACTTATTTGCGAGACCGCCTCACTCCTCGGGTTCTAGATCGGCCCCTGCAGTCATCTGGGGATGATGTGTTGGAGGTCCCCGGGTTTCCCGGGGGGGCCACACAAAATAGGGCATTCTCGGTGGCCACTCCGTGCCTTTGGAATGCCCTCCTGGTGGGGGCCCATCTGGCCTTGGACCTACTGGCCTTCCGTAGGAACTGTAAAACCTGGCAGTTCCGTCAGGCATTTGGTGAGGGAGACGGATAAGGATGGGTGGGGATGGGGGAGGTTTGATGTGGGTTTCCCCCCGTTTTATGATTGTTATGTTTTAAAGTGTTTTAAATTGTTTTATATTATGTTTATATTTTTTATTGTTGTTAGTCACTCTGGGCTGCCTGTGGCGGGAAGAGTGGGATATACATTTTGTAAATAAATAAATAAATAAATATATCTTACCATTCTTCCCATTCTAACGTAACATTCAGGGTATGTTTCCATCTTGCAGTTATGTTTTCAATTTTAACTTTATTTGTACCTTGCAAATTCTTTTCCATAATTACTTCCCATGTGAAATTACTGCTATGTAAATTAAGTTAGCTGAAGTGCAGTTTTCCCTCTAATGAGCATTGCATTGTTGTTTTTGTGCAGTGCAAAAACTGAAAAAAAATATATGTAAAATGGAAATGTTGTCAGCTTTGGATACCTTCTATTTTATCTATACTTACAAATGTTATGTTGTGCAACAAGTGGGAATAATGAGTGATGCTGTTTTTTGATAAGGTATGTTCCTGTTTCAATAGCCTCTCAGGTCAGAATTTGTTGGGATTTACAGTCAGGCTATATGGGGACAGGTCCTTATGGAAAGGAATACTCCTACCCAGCGGTGGGTGGTGTCTTTGCGAGGCCTGACAGAAAATCCTGCAACTGGGGGCGGAGCAAGGACATATCACTGCCAGGTGTCTGCCCACCCACTGACCACCTGAAGCCTGTTAGCCTATGGCCAAATGGAGATAGCTGTGGGGGTGAACCACTGGGTTGGCTTAAATAGCCTGGACCCACCTGGGTAGCCCTCTTTGTTCAGCTGCACAAGACAAGCATCAGCATCAGGTGAGTGCAACGGGTCCAGTGGGGATGTCCGGGAGGGTCCAGGGGGGCAGCCCTCTTTAATCTACTGCTTCATCCATACTGTGTTCCCTTCCCGATCATGGGGATGGGCTCCAGCCTGGGGTCTCCAAAGCTAACTCTCCAGGGTCAGCTTGGGTGCTTCAGAGCTTTAGCTGTGGGCAGCCTCCCCTGCAGGTGCAGCCTAAGTCCTTTAGGGGTGTGCACTTTGTTTTTGTTATATTGATAATGATAATAAAATTCTTCATTTTCATTATCATTACTGCAATAACGATAACAAAGATAAATAATAACAAAATCAATAACAATAACAAAAGTTGTTATGTAATGTAATGTAAATTTTATTTGCGTGGCCATAAGGTCATTGCATAACACAAAAGAAAAACATACACATACGAACAAATACAACATAAATGGCCGTAGCCATCAATACAGTAAAACAACAAGAATAAGAAAAAGAAAAAGGAAAAATATTCTACCACTAAAATAAGTGGTCACTATACCAATATGATTCTAAAACTTTGCTAAACCATCCCTTGAATGCTACTCACAGCTTCACAATTCCACATCATCCCCAATCACAATCGATGGGCTGGCTACTGGGAGAAACTTCAAAAACCTATCCCTTCGAGCAAATGCCTGCACCAGAAAGGCCGACACCGCGGCCGATAATTTATAATTGGTGTCGGCAAGAAATATACGTAATAATTCAGAAGGGGCTCTGCCAGGAAATTTATCCATGTATGGAGACAAAAACTGTGCACGAGGTACACTATATAACTGGCAAAAAAATAAAACATGGGCCACTGTTTCAATCTCTAGATGATCAAAGGGACAAAGCCTATCCCCAAGGGAGATTCCCGCAAAACGGCCCTCAAGCAGACAAGTGGGCAAAACATTAAGTCGAGCACCAAAGAAAAGAGAAAGTCTCCTAACAGAGTATGAGGAGGCCAGATAAGGGGCCATGACCCCAGGATTTGGAACCACGTATTTATAGTGAGCCAACGAGGCAAAAGCCCCAATAGCTGCTCGATCCTCCTGGAATCCAATGTCCTTAACCCTAACCAGGGCCTCCCTTCGCGCAATAGAAAAATGCGCCCTTTTCAGATGTTCAATCGAGAGGCCCCAGCTGGCGACTTGCTTTACCACCAACTTGGTCCAGGGCGCAACAAAAGAATCCAGGGGGATTAAAGCCAAAAGCCCCAACTGCTCACCTTGATAAAGACGGAGCCACAGTTGCACTGCTTGACACCATGCAACCTTATTCCAAGCCAGCTGCCCAAATTCGGATCTAATAGCTGCTAGAGGAGTCCCGTTAGGAATATGAAGCAGGGACCTATACAATTTGGCCTGCAAGGTGTTAAGAGCAGCAGGGAAATTAATAGCCCAAATGGCCCCCCCATAAAGAAGCTGGGCACGAACCTTAGCATCGATAGTTCTTAAGGCATGTACAAGACTACCATGCCCTTTCCTGTGGAACAGGCGGGAAATCGCTGCCGCCGTGCCCTTAACTTTGTCAAATGCCAAATCCCGATGCCGTGACCAACCCAATGAGGAATGGAACAAAAGACCCAAATACTTATATGATTGTACCTGGGCAATAGGATGTGCATCAATATGCCAAGGGTAAACTTTCTTGGATCTCCCAAATACCAAAATTTTGGTCTTTTTGTGATTAATCGTTAACCTGTTGTCTCTGCAATAGTCTGAAAGCTCACGCAGTTGCCTATCCAATCCCACCTTAGTTTGGGATAGGACAACCACGTCATCCGCATAGAGTAAACATCCAACAGCATGTGAAGCCAACTTTGGTGGAAAAAATTCAGGACGAGACATCCTGGGGATAAGGTCATTCAAAAACAAATTAAACAACGAAGGGGCCAGGATGCAGCCCTGTCTCACCCCCGAGAAAATTGGGAGCCAATCTGTCAGATGTCCCTGGTGAGAAAGTCTAACCGCCAGGCTGGAATCCGCATGCAGAAGGCGAATAAGAATAAGGAGCCTTCTATCAATGGACAGGGCAGCCAATTTGTCCCACAAAAGCTCCCTGTCCACCGAATCGAAGGCAGCCTTCAGGTCAACAAATGCACAATACAATTTAGTATTGGAATTAACATACTTCCCAGCCAGATGGTAAAGCACCAGGCAGTGGTCCAAGGTTGACCTATCTGCCCGAAAGCCAGCCTGCTCTTGATGCAAAATATGATCCTCTGATATCCACCCATTAAGCGATAGTAGCAGATGTTTGGCATAAAGTTTGGCCAAGGTACTCAATAAGCTAATGGGCCTATAGTTACCTGGCCTGGTCCTCAATCCGCCTTTGTAAATAGGTACAATTACAGCCCTACCCCAGCCCACAGGAAAAACACCTGTCAAATCCAACTGAGTGAACAAAGAGGCCAGAAAAGGAACCCACCAATCTGCATAATTCTTAAGGAGCTCAGATGGAATAAAATCAAAGCCAGGGGCCTTACCAGTCTTAAGAGACTGGATAAGCGCTGTCACCTCCGCCTCTGTCACCGGGGGCCAAGGGGGAAGATCCTGCAATTCCAAAGCTGATGCCGCCACAGTTGGTTGCACTGGAAAAAGAGCTTGGAAATGCAGCACCCAGTCCCCGCCCGAAACAGGCAGGGACCACGTCTTATGGAAATTACCAAGAGACCCATTAAGGATCCGCCAGAAGCCCCTGGCATCTTTCTCCCTGGCAGCTTTAATCAGGGAATCCCATAGTTTAACTTTGTGGGCTGCCTTCTTGAGTTTAATTAACTGCCGATACTCTCCCTTGAGCTTATGGAAATCATAAGGCAACTCAGCCATCAGCCCTCTCCTATATGTTTTGTAAATAAGTGCTAACCTACTCTTCAGCCTCCTACACTCTTTATCAAACCAGGGAGCCCCTTTACCTGTTCTTCTCCCAAATACACCAGATTGACCCGAAGGCTGGACCAAATTGGGCTTTAGCAGAGCCATGAGCTCAGCATAAACCCCCACAACATCTGTCTGGGCTGTGGGGCAGATAACTTCCCTCCTCATTTCCAGGCAGTGGGGGGAATATAAAACTATCCCCAAAGCCTCATTTAGCTCATTAGTCCAGGGTCGCCTAACCGACCCAGGGCCCTCCCCAGACACGCTAACCCCACTACCCATACTAGCCCTAATTACATCCCGATTCAACACCAACAACAAAGGAAGGTGATCACTATGAATTTCTTGGCCCACAGCGAAATTACTTAACTGAGGGATCAAGTTGGGGGAAACTGCCACATAATCGACCACACTTCTCCCTTGGCGGGATACAAAAGTGAATTCTCCATCAAGGTCCCCAGGAAAAGCCCCATTTAGCACTTGCAAGTTAGTGTTGGAAATAAGTGAGGCCCACTGGATACCCGAAGTTGTTATTGATTTCATTATTGCCTGACAGGTCTTTTTTGGAGGGAAATGTGGCAAGGGGAGGAGGGAGCAAACATCTCGGAGTCAGAAACAGTGTTCAACTCTTGAACTGGGCCTGTGATGGGAGGGGAAGGACCTGATGGATGTAATCGCTAGCCAATGAGCAGCACAAGCAGATCCCAGGCAGTTGCATGGCACCCTGTGATTGCTCAATGCCTCCTGCCTCCCAGAAGCAATCATGGGGGCTCCGAGGAGGGCACTGCAGCCCTTTATGTTGCAAGGCTAGGCTGTTTGACTCTTGTTCTGTGTTAACTCTTGATGTGTCTGGTTGCATTTACAGAGCTCTGGTGCTGCTTGCACTAAAAATCTTCCCCAGCCCTCAGTGTTATACCGTACCTTTCTTTATACCCTTTATTTTACCTTCTCCCCCTGTACAGATGATAGATAGATAGATAGATAGATAGATAGATAGATAGATAGATAGATAGATAGATAGATACTAGTCTTTTTAATTATATAAATTAGCATTATAAGATAGGAATAGGATAGATACTTAGATAGAACACACAGCAGATAGATAGGAATATATTGCATATAGTGTAGGTTATTAGGTGTAGGTTTAGGTTAGACATACATATTAGTAATTTTTCATATCGTCATTATGCACTTATTACTACTGCATTATAATGAGAAAGAGAGGAAGGAGTTCAACTTCTGAGAAGTCTGGGGCAGGTGTCTGCTGGCACTTCTGCCACTGGTGGCAGCCCACAACAGAAATGATACCGAAAACAAAATCTTCATTATGGCACAAAATGATACCGATACTGATAATGACACTGATAACAAAAAATGAAATTTCGTTAATAACGATAATGAAAATGACAGTTTTTAATAATGAAAAACAAAAACAAAAAACAACATGTGTCCTTGGTGCACACCCCTAAGATTCTTAAAGAAACACTGACCTTACCTTTAGCCACAAGTGTAGCACAGCATTCACTAGGAGATGTGTTTGTATTGTAGGACATGACGTGGATGACCAAGGCAATATTCTAGGGATCTTGGTCTCTATTCAATCTCAGTTCATCTGCACCCAGTAACACTTTTATTCACATACCTATATGAAAGAGTCCTAAATTTGAAGACCAATAATATCTTTTGGAATTTTTGAAATTAGATAGACTAATACCTCCTTTCTCTGAAGGTAATTCCAGAATAAAAGCCCCATAAGAAATTGGTGATAATTTTATTCAACTTTTGAAATAAACTATCTGGAATTACGATTGGAATCATATAAAAGAAATAAAGCATCCCAATGGCAACAAGTTTATCTTGGTTATATTTCTTAAACATTATATTTTTCATTCTTTCTTTTTGCAATTTTTAGAACCTCCACTGACAATTTTAGTGGCAACATAACTATTATTGAAGGTTTCTTGGTGAGGACCTAACCTCTCCATCAATGGAAACAAATATTCTCTTGTTAAACTGGGCATTGGTTATGAGTAGGGCATACTTTTAGGATATTTGATGAAAGAAAGGAATTCTCAACATTGTATGTTGACATCAATTTGTCTAAACTTAATTAAGGCTCTTCCATTCTCGTAAAGGCACAAAAGTACAGGACTTTCAAAAACATAGCTAGTTCTTCTGAGGTGCATACTATCCAAATGTGGTATTTTGCTGGACATTTTGTATGGTGTGGTTAAATTCATGGTTTGAAGACAGGCTTGGGACATGTTCTGAGGTAGGCAGGCAAGAGGCCGACATGAATCCACAGTGACTCCTGTGAATGTAAGAAGCAAGCACTCCACTGGGATTCTGACTTTGATACCAAAGAAAATTTCTGATCTGATCTGTTTTGTCCAGGAAACATCCTTTCTGGGGAATGTCTTCTAGAATTCTGAGCTAATTTTGGCTCTGATTCATAAATCATTGCACCAGCACTGAATCCCAGTAACTTCATTTGGACTTATGCTGACACAGTGCTTTGGGGAATCTGAGCTATAGATGAAAATAGACATGACAGTAGCTTGTGTTAGCCTGCATTAGTCTAGGACTCACCTGTAGGTTTTTTCCCAGCACTGCCAGATGTTCTCCTATGTCTGCCTCTGAGCGGGTGGTGGGCTGCTATGGGATGTGATGGCTGGAGAAGCTTTGAGGTGCAGACCGGCATAAGGCCCACTCCCCTGGGCTAAACTGGGCTAATGTGCGCCCTCTTGTGTGTTTATCCTGCCTAGTCCTGACATAAGGAGAGGTCCATGGATTGGGCCCAGACAAGGACACACACCTAGCTCAATGAACAGCTGATGGGGGCCTGGAGGAGTGGTCCTCGATCAGCTGTTGATTAGCAGGTGGGCTGGGTGAGTGCACTAAAAAGCTGATGGAGGGCCCCTGAGGAGAACCACTCACCAGATATTTAGTGGCAGCTCTTCCCGTGGGCCTGATCCTGATAAGCAGCAGGGGTCCTGGAATTCTGACCCATGCGGACAGCTCCTTAGACCAACCCATGGTGTCAAAGGACCTGTGATGGCAGCCCCCACACCTGGGTTACAGGTGAACAGCCCTCCCCACCAACCCAAGGAGTGGCAGCTGCAGTGGTTTGTCCCAGGGCGGGATGGGGAGATGCCTCACCACTGTCATGTTTTCACTCATAGACTGTTTTTACATGGATGCCCACCCACCCCCGCTGGGAGTGCGGGCGGGTGTGTGGTGGAGGGGGGTGTCAGTGTAAATGCGGCAGCGGTGGGGGTGGGGGGGATGGGTGTGTGCCCGTGCGAACAGCATAGGCGGTGGGTGGTGGTGCGTGGGTGCTCCTGCACAACACCCACCTGCACCCATCACCCACACATGGAGCCATCCGACAAACCAGAGGAGGCTCCATGGGTGGAGATGGGTGGAGGTAGATGTGTGCCCATGGGAACAGGCATGCATCCACCTCCACTCACTGCGGCAGCACACCCATCCTGTCACCGACGGCTGCCTGTGTAAAAAGAGCCGTAGGGCATTTTCACACAAGACACTCTCCACCCACTACCCTCCCACCTCCTACCCACTATACATGTTGCAGGACTGCAGTGTTGCCCTATGGGTGCCCTGTAACATGTATAGTGAATGGGGGGTGGAGGGGTAGTGGGTGGAGACTGTCTTGTGTGAAAATGCCCATGGTCTCTGGAAAGAAAGATTGTTACTTCTAGTTCCTTTCTCCTGAAATAAATGCTTTAAGAATGATCTATTCATTTGAGGAGCATCCACTTTAGTGCATTGCGAACACTTACCAGATCTGTTTGCTCCATAGTAATTGCTAACTGAGGAATTCTTTAATTCCATCTTTGTCTTGGTCACCACCAAAAAGTAGACTTGGAGATAGTGAATATGTGTTTAATAAGGCCATAGTTTTATGAAAGCACAAAGCATCTTGGTTCCAAGTTAAATCTTCTATAATGCAGGAAACTCTGATCCACAATCTGGTTCTACTGGAAAGGCTACTCAGACCACTTCCCCCAATGCCTCAGAAAGGCTGCCCAAAGCACCTCTCCTACACATGAGAGGACTGCTTCTGTCAGACACTTGCAACCAATGAAAAAGGATGAATATTACTGTCAACTCTATCTCTCTTTTTCATCTGACCCAGACCCTGCAGTCTTGGTGCTTACACGATGTCTGGTGGCTGTGGGTGATGGGATGAGGGTGAGCTGACTGAAGTTGAATCCTGACAAGATGGAGGTGATGCTAGTGGGGAAGGTGGTGGGTGTGGCATCCCCCATCATTGACAGGGTTTGCTCCCCGCTGGTTCCCCAGGTTCAGAGTCTGGAAGTGCTCCTTGATGCGCAACTTCATCTAGATGCCCAGGTTGGAGCTGTGGCGAGGAGCGCATTCCACCAATTAAACCTGGTGTAATGGCTTTGGTCGTACATCTCAGACTCCGACCTGGCCACTATCATCCACGCTTTCATCACCTCAAGACTGGATTATTGTAATGTGTTCTACGTGGGGCTGCCCATGATGATGGTTCAGAGACTGCAGTGGGTTCAGAATGCGGTGACCCATCTCCTTATGGGAATGGGCTGTTGGGAGCATATTACACCGGTGCCCCATTCTCTGCACTGGCTGCCTATAATCTTCTGGGACTGATTCGGGGTGCTGGTTCTGTCCTGTAAAGCCCTATATGGCTTGAGCCCCATATATCTGCAGGATCACCTCACTCCCCGTGCTCTGGATCGGCTCCTGTGGTCAGCCAGAAGCACCCTTCTCGAAGTCCTCCAGGTATCGGGGGGGGGGGGGTCAGCTATTGAGAGGACATTCTCAGTGGCCGCGCTGAGGCTGTGGAACACCCTCCTGGCAGGGGCCCAAGTGGCCCCGGACCTCTTCTCTTTTCGACGTCAATGCAAGACCTGGCTATTCCGCCAGGCCTTTGGCGAGGGAGATGGGTGAGGGTAGGGTTTCATTTTTATGGGGGTGCCAAGGGTAGGGTATTTTCCCCTACCCTCTCTTTTCCCGGGGGGATGTTTTCCTCCTTTTTTTCCTCTTCTCCCCCCTTTTAGATGTTTTATGATTATATTATTTGTGTATTTTTGTGTGTGTATTTTTAAAAATATTTTTGTACATTGTAAGCTGCCCCAAGCTGCCTTTGGCAGGAGGGGTGGAATATTCAAATGTTTTAATATAATAAAATAAATTAAAATAAAATTAAAGTTTTACCATACTGGAATGACAATGCCATCGGGCCCAGGCCAATATCCCTTAAAGTGATGTGTGGAAAGAGCCCAGATGAATGCTTCCTGGTTATACACATTCTCGGTGGCTGCAGCTTCCTTTTTTCACTGACAAACTTTAAAAAAATTTTTTAGCCAGTCATGAAAAGATAAGCAACCTTTTTAAAATGGTACTTTGACTGGGGAGGAAATAAATGGAACATTATTCGAATGAGTAAGGAAGCAGTGATAACTTCATAAATTTAAAAACAAAAACATCTTCCTCAAGTTTCTGAAAATCTGACATGCTGCCTATGTGAATAAGGAAGTTAACCCAGGATACTAAGGGTGTCTCCACATGAGCAGTGGTGGCCAGATCCCTATACAGCCTCATGTTGGGCAATCACCACTGCTACACACTGAGGCAAGTGCAGAGAGCCAGCAAGATGGTTGTGGGCAAGCTTGGCTGGCTGACTCCTGCCAGAGTCACTGTCAGAGCCAGGGAGGGCCCCGGTGCCCACCGCATGAGCAGTGCACATGCCTGCCCCTGCCCCTCTTCCCTCCCCTGGCCAAACCTAAAGCCTGCCCCTGGCCGTGATGGGGTCACAGGCACCAAAGAGCTTGTCACATGGTGGGTAGAAGGAGCCCAACCACATGGGTTGCCCCACCTTGGGCAGCCTTAACCCATTTGAGGTAAGGCTGCTCCTTGATGCATCCTCAGAATTTTTTCAAGGATGTATTGTGTAGTAGGCAGCTGTTTGCCCTGCCACGGGGCTGAGGGAACATCTGGCTGCTGCCAACCACATGATGCACTGCATCGTGTGGTCCAGCTGCCCAGGGAGGGGTAAGGCTACCCAAGGCGTGGTAGCGTGTCTCGTCTGGAAATACTCCATAATTACATGAACAAAGAAATTAAATGATTCTCAATTGCACTAGCTGTCCTTTATCCGAATACAATTCTATTTCTTTGGCTGTCATTGAATATGCAAAATAAATTTTAAAATACTTTGGCCCTCACTCAAATAGGTACTGTTCCTTTGATTAGAAGTATATCTGAAATAGACAATAACCTTTAAAATTGATATACTTTGTCAGAGAAAACATGGCCCAATGGATTAGACACAAAAAAATTGAGGCAAATGAATTGATAGTCCTGAATCTCCTGGGCCAGTGATTCTCTGACCTTCTCTACATTGGAATTGTTTGTATGTCTTTATCATTAAATACAGCTGCAAAAATGGTTGAAATATTAGGATAGAGAAAACAAAATCTTTCAGCTGTTCTTGAAGTCTTGCCTCCACCAAGACTTAATCAAGCTTCTCTGAACTAGTTTGAAAACAGTTTCATCTGGTTTACATTAGTATATAAAAACTGTTTTTTAAAATCAGTGCAACTGAGCAGTGTTAAAATTCTGTATGTGCAATTCTGTAACAGTATGGGCTTAGACAGGTCAGTTTCCCTGTTTGTAAAAAGGGAATAATATTACTTGCCTATCTACCCTATTGGGGTATTAAGCGAGGTAATTAAGGGTAATTTCAGATGTTGCGAAAACGTCTTTCACCACAGTGAACACCAGTGGATTCCCTGTGGTGGTGGCATTTCCGTTAACGTGTTTGGTCCCAGCCAGAAGTTCACCATGGTGAACCTCCGGCCAGGATCAAGCTTGACCACAGTTCTCGACCTCGGCCTGCCGGAGCCGTGATTAGAGTGGCCACGATCCGGGATGGGTCAAAAGTAACGTGTGTTATCTTTGGCCCATCCCAGATTGTGGCCCTGACCGCAATACAGGATTGGGCACAGTGTCCTGATTGGCCGCTGCGCCCACTCGTCTCCCCAAGGTCGGTCGGTCGGGGGAGCGTGCGGGGACACGTCGCACTGCG
>QEPC01010852.1:962080-985666 GCA_003113815.1 Sphenodon punctatus
GGGGGGGGGGGGGGGGGGGGGGCGGGGTTGTGCGGCCGCAGATCGCGATGCCTGTTAGTGATCCCTGAGCCCTGTTAGCGATCAGGCCGGCATGTCTAAAGGACGGACGGCCTGATCACAGACCGGGATTCGAGATGGATCCAGGTCCAGGGTTCAGAGTGGCAGGCCAAAAGGCCCATCACGTCTGAAATTACCCTAAGCAATGTATTTTAAGCATATCGAACATGTAAAACATTATAAAAGCATATGGTCAGGATCTCACTATTACTAAAAATATGCTTATGTGTACACATTCCATCAGCAGAACACATTCAAGTGATGCATATTGGAGAAAGAGTTTATTATCAGTGGTAATACAAATAAACTAAAAAAATATGTTTTGTTCTAAAAGTGATAATGCTGCCTATAAATTTGTCAGGAAAAGTGTTGAAGTTTAGTACATTAAAACATTCAAAAAATGAACTTTTAATGAAAAATGAAACTTTTCAATAAAAATGAACTTTTCATGAAAAAAATTAGCTTTACAAAGAACAAACATTTTATATTGCATTTCTCCAACTCTAAAATGTTTTTCTTTAAATCAGCAGTTTTGCTTAACTCAGACTTGTTCTGATATCGATAAAAGGGGGAAATTCTTCTTTTATACTGAAACTAGTTATTCAGATGATCTGTACATAAGAGGATCACCCATTGTTAATAGCAGGACTATTCTGCTATTATTTAAGCTGCACTATGTAGAAAAAAGAGAATCAAATTTTGCGAACACTTATTTCAGTTAAATGAGTTAAAATTGCACCCTGTTAAAATGTAATTAAGCCTGTATTAATCAATCACTCCCCTCCCTCTTGTGGTTCCAGAAAGTAAATAACTTGTTGGGCCTGTTAGCACTTAACATAATAGGAACATATTCTACCTTTTATTTATTTATTTATTTAATTAATTAATTAAAAAATCAACTACATAATGTGGTCTAATTCCAAGTGTGGTTTCATAGATTAATCTCTTCGAGATGACTAAGAAAATCCAAACAGTTTATAGAACTGTAAAATTAGTTCTAATCCCTTTCAAACAGAATAAGGTTAAAACCAATCTGTTCTGTGTTTAGGAAAATAAACCAGGCAGATTGAGTATAACTACAATCTTCTGTTGTAAAGATAAGTGAAAACTTTAAGGATCAGCACATTCTTAAAGTGAGGGTGATATGTTCAAGCGTATGATGAATGATTGCTAATATCAATAGGAAACAGGTCTTCTCTGAAGTATAAGGTGATTGTAAATACCCAAATAATAAGTTAATTGGATAACAGAGCCACCAGCCAGTCTGGTGGGTAAAGAATGGGTAATTGTAGAGATGGAATGAAACTAATTTCAGAAAAAGCTTGTGAAACTAGTGACTTGAAATGCTTTAGAAGAGAAAAACCATAGCATTACCTCCTCCTGTGGGATGATAACAATGATTTATGAAGCTGAAGTCATTTCTGCTGATTGAGCCTAGTAAAGATTAGTTTCACATGATCAGCTAAAATACAGGGATGTGAGATGTAGAGCGGCCCCACATGTTTGAACATATTAAGACAAACTCTTCTACGCGATCCGAGAGATGGGGATTTAAAGGCTACTACTACTCTCTTTTTCATTCATTTCCCCCTCATTAGGACATGCTCCTTTTGCAAAGTAAGCCACTTCTGGTGGTCGTGAGCAGAGGCTCATTGTAAACGCACAGCAGGATAGTGGCAAAGCTGAGATTAATTCTCCATAGATTTATATAGACCTTTCTCATTGTTGATTGCTTGTACTGTTTCAAAGGTGCTTATGTTTCCTTTTTTATTGCAGGTTACCGACTTTATTCCGGCATATGGTGGTTGGCGCCATGACACAAAGTGAACATTTTATGCCAGAATTAAAGTGGATATTTGACAGTTTCTGTCAGAAAGTTCAGAGCAAAGAATTTGTGAGACAAGATTTATTGCATATTTTATATGGGACACATCTGTTTCTTTGCTAGTTTTCCCCATTTAAATTTTTAAAAAGCATTAAAAGTTCTTTAAGAAACAAAGAGTATTGATAAAAAAACATTAATGGAAAAACTACATTATGGAATCATTTGACTTTTTAAAAAGAATAATAACAACATTTAACCCACTCCTTCAGCTCCTTGTTCTATCATAAAGAGGGTGAAGGTAACTCTTGATGACCAAGCTGTTTACCAAAATTCAATGTTACAAATATTTTGAAGTCAGTTTCATACCAATGTAAAAAAAAAAGGTGAAGTTGAGTTTGTATTACATTTTCATATTCAAAACTAGACATCAGTAAAACTGAAATCCTAATTTTGTTTTTATTTTTGGATCAATAAATTTTATGCTGATGAGATGTGCCAACTAAGATGTGCCCAGCTACTGTTGTCGCTCCTCCTCCTGAAGCTCCCAAGACAGGCACTTCTCACAGGGTCTGCCGATCATGAGGCTTCCGGCACTTCCTGTGTGGCCTGAACCTGTAAGGGCCCTGCCCCAGTTACCCCCTAACCACCTCTCGGCCTCCTGCTCTTCCTTCCTCAGTGACTCTGCCCAGGGCCCTATGATTTTAAGTCTGGCCCTGGTGGCCATGTTGGTTTCTGCCAGCTGCCTTGGAATTGAACTGGATTAGAAAGAAACAACAGGTGATTAATTATTAATTATTATTATTATTATTATTATTATTATTTAATCCAGCAATGTACCTGGTGCAGAACCATTATTAATTAGTGACAGGTACCTACCACAAGCGGTTTACGGAAAGACAAGAGAGGGGAGACAAGGGAGAAGGGAACACAGGGAGATACAGAGATACATTCGTAAATTTGAGAAGTTGCAGGTGCATGTGCTTAATTTAGTTACAGGGGAGAGTAATGGGAGAGGAGGCAAGGACAGAGACTTGGGGAACTCCAGCTGAAGGGGGGCGGGAGTGATGCAGTGGAAGTACCAGCAAAAGAGACATTGAAAGAGTGGTATGAGAGGCAGGTAGCGAAGCAAACAAGAACTGAGCCCTGGGAACCAAGGGTACAAACTGAATCAAGAATCTTGTCTACTTTGCAGACAAGATCTCTTGGATCCAGAGTGACTTCGACACTGGATTGGGGGCAGTAGGGGAGGAGCGTGAGGTTATGGAGGCCCAGTCTGGGTCATCTTTTTGGGATGAGTTTCAGGAAGTGACGCCAGCCGATGCGGTGGGTGTCTTGGGGTCTGTGAGAGCCACCAGTTGCGAATTAGATCCATGACCGTCCTGGTTGGTGAAAGCCTCCAGGGATACCTTGGGGACAGTGCTGGCGAGGGTGGTCAACGCGTCCCTCCGGCAAGGGAGATTATCACCCAGCCTCAAGGAGGCTGTGGTGCACCCCCTGCTTAAGAAACCATCATTGGCTGTGGATGCACTCGCCAGCTACTGACCTGTCTCTAATCTTCCCTTTTTAGGGAAGATTATTGAACGGGTGGTGGTGACACAGCTCCAGGCACATCTTAATAGCATCGGTTTCCTTGACCCTTTTCAGTCTGGGTTCCACCCCAGCTATGGTATCGAGATGGCATTGGTGTCCTTGGTGGACGATCTCCGCCGGGAGATGGACGCAGGATGTTCAACATTTCTCATCCTGCTAGACCTCTCGGCTTCCTTTGATACCGTGGACCATGGGCTGCTGTTGAGATGGCTGCGAGACCTGGGGGGTCTGGATGGGACTATTTTGGAGTGGTTCCATTCATTCCTCTTGAGGAGGAGCCAGCAGGTGGTGCTGGGGGCTGAAACATCATGCTCCCAGGCCTTGACCTGCGGCATTCCGCAGGGTTTGATCCTGTCTCCATTATTATTTAATGTGTATATGCAGCCCTTGGGGGAGATCGTGAGAGGGTTTGGGGTGCATTGTCACCAATATGCTGATGATACTCAGTTGTACCTCTCTTTCTCGACCGACCCAGGCCCTGCCATCTCGTTGCTTTCCCAGTGCTTGAAGGCTGTGGTGGATTGGATGTGGCAAAGCAAACTGAAGCTCAATCCCGACAAGACGGAGGTAATGTTGGTGGGTAGGGCGAGGGAGGTGCTGGCCCCTCTGGTGGGGTGGGGGGGCGGTTCTCCCGCCTGTGGCCCAACAGGTTCAGAGCCTGGGGGTGGTTTTGGACTCAGGCCTCCATGTGGATCGGCAAGTGGAGGCGGTGTCAAAAGCCATCTTTCACCAGCTGTATCTGGTGCAGAGGCTGCGTCCGTACATCTCCAGGCCCGACCTGGCCACCCTCATCCATGCCTTCATCACCTCGCAGCTCGACTACTGCAATGCACTTTACGTGCGGCTTCCCTTGACTCTGGTTCAGAGGCTGCAGCTTGTGCTCCGAACTCTGCACTGGCTGCGGATAGTGTACTGAGCCAGGTTTAAGGTTTTGGTACTGGCCTATAAAGCCCTACACGGTCTGGGCCCCTCATACCTCAGGGACCGCCTCGCCCTCCGCGTCTCAGAGCGATCTCTTCGGTCTGCTGGGGGTGCCTTCTTGGAGGTCCCCCGTGTTAGACGGGAGGGGGGGCACAATGGAGAGGGCGTTCTCGTTAGCCGGGCTGCGACTCTGGAATTCCCTCCCGGAGGAAGCCCGTCCGGCCCCAGGCCTGTTGACATTTCATTGGACCTGTAAAACCTAGTTGTTCGCCCAGGTCTTTGGGGGGGAGGGGAGTGGTTTTTATCTTCCCTTAGCCTTTTCTCCTGGGGGATCCTCCTGGCCGTCCAGTCAGGATAGTAGGGGGGGGGGAGTTGCGGCTTATTTTATGTGTTTAGTTTTAATGGTTTTACGGCTGTACTAGTTTTATGGGGGGGAAGATTTTATTGTGGGGAATTTTTATTGTGCGCCGCCCTGGCATGAGGAGGTGGCTAATAAATATTTATAATAAATAAATAAATAAATAAATAAGAAGAAGAAGAAGGAAAGTGTGGTTGACAGTGTCAAAGGCAGCAGAGAGATTGAGCAGGATAAGGATGGAGTAGAGGCCCTCAGACTTGGTGAAGAAAAGGCCATTAGTGGTTTTATGAGAGAAGTCTCAGTCAAGTGGAGGGCAGAAGATAGATTGAGGGAGGTCAAGAGAAAAATGGAAGAGAATATTTCAAGAAAGCATGTGTAGACAGCTCATTTTGAGGAGCTTGGAAGCTAAGGGTAGGAGCAAGACAGGGCAATAGTTGAAGGGGTTAGAGGAGCAAAGTGTGAGCTTCTTAAGGATAAGGAAGACAGTGTACCAAGTCTCAGGTTCAACCAGACGTTCAGGGGAAGGGAGTTCCATAGCATTGGGGCAGTGACCGAGAACGTCTCTTTCATACAGACAAGGCTAACAGATGGTACCCACAAGGAGGCACCCTCAGCCAATCACAGAGGCAGTAATGGGGCATGGAAGCACAAGTGGTCTTTCAGATATACGGGGCCCAAACTGTTTAGAGATTTAAAGGTCAAAACCAGCACCTTGAATCGTGCCAGGAAAGCTAGAGGCAGCCAGTGCAAACTATGGAGCACCAGCATAATGTGCTCCTGGTACACCGTCCCTGCCATGTTTTGCACCAGCTGCAGCTTCCAAACAGTGATGAAGGGCAGCCCCACATAGAGTGTGTTGCATTAATCCAGCCTCAAGGTGATGAAAGCATGGATGACGGTGGTCAGAAGTGAATCAGAAAGAAAAGGCTGCAGTCTCCTCACCAGATGGAGCTGGTAAAAAAACGCTCCTGGTCACCTCCTCAACCTGACAATCCAGGCGCAGCAAGGGGTCCAGAAGCGCTCCAAGGCTGCAAACCTGATTGACCAGAGGGGACCGGACTCCATCAATAAGAGGAGTCCCAATCCCCTCCAGGCCACAAAGCTGGCCGACCATCATCACTTCATTCTTGTCTGAATTCAGCTTCAATTGGCTTGTCCTCATCCGGTCCCTGACAGCAGCCAGACATTGGGTGAGCACCGAGACTGCAGGACTTGGGTCAGATGAAAAAGAGAGATAGAGCTGAGTGTCATCAGCATATTGATGACACTTCACCCCAAACCTCCGAATGACCTTGCCCAGCGACCTCATATACATGTAGAACAAGAGGGGAGACAGAATAGAATCCTGCAGCTTCAGGCAGGGCAAGGATTTAAGTCTGGCTTATGAAAGAGGTTAGTGTGGATATGAGAGTCCTGAACTAAGATTGCTTTTTAAACATTTTTTAATCACAACCTTTTGGTTAAGCAATGGTCTACTTTGAATTTGCATATATAGATAGATATAGATTTGCATAAAATGTGCAAAACTTTGCAAATTTTATGCAAATCATGCTCCTCATTGTCCCACACTTTGAGAGTCACTGTCTCGCATTTCAGAGTTCAGGGACTGAGAGGTATGATTTTAGTCAACGTTACTACTCACTCTACTCTCTTCTTTCAAGTATCTTGTCAGGAATGTAGTATTTGAGGCTAAACCCATTCAATGCTCTTCAATAATCTTTGCAGGGTAACACAGTTGCTAGACAATTATTTCGGTTTCTCTTCACTGACACTTTAATTATAGTAGGTAAAATATTCCTTTCCCGGTTTCCCTGCTCTTACCTCTCTCCTAGGGCATTTTTAGACGAGACAAAAAACGCAGCTGATCCTTTAATCAGCCGCCTTACTTTGTTCTCATCTAAATGCTTCACGCGATTTGCAGCTGTGTCCTTCCGGTTTGTCTAAATGCTTCACGCGGTTTGCAGCCGTGTCCTTCCGGTTTGTCTAAATGCTTCACGCGGTTTGCAGCCGTGTCCTTCCGGTTTGTCTAAATGCTTCACGCGGTTTGCAGCCGTGTCCTTCCGGTTTGTCTAAATGCTTCACGCGGTTTGCAGCCGTGTCCTTCCGGTTTGTCTAAATGCTTCACGCGGTTTGCAGCCGTGTCCTTCCGGTTTGTCTAAATGCTTCACGCGGTTTGCAGCCGTGTCCTTCCGGTTTGTCTAAATGCTTCATGCGGTTTGCAGCCGTGTCTTTCGTGCATCAGACCGGCCCTGCAATCCTCCCCCCTCAAATCCGCATCAGCGAGCTGCCGTCACGGTATTGAGAGGGCAGGTAGTGAGACTTTTTTGCGCTGCTCTTTTAAAAGCGCTCCTATTCTCCTTGTCTCCAGCTTCCCTTAATGAGATCTCCCATCCTCTCTTCATCAACCCCACCACCTGCCCCCTCAATCCTACCCCTTCTCGTCTCCTAAGTGCGATTGCCCCCACTACTGCACCCTCTCTACTGCACATCATCAATCTCTCTCTCTCTGCTGGCTCCTCTCCATCTGCTTTCAAACATGTCTCTGTCTTCCCACTGTCTCCCAGAGTGTTGGTTTGTTTTGTTTTTTTGTGTGTGTTTGTGTGTTATTTATTTTTAATTCCAAAGACTGCAAGGGAGACGTGTAATTAAGGAGAGGACACTAGAGAGTCCCTTATCTATAGCTTTGAGGGAAGGGTTGCTTTGAGTTTGCCTTGGAGATGAATCTGTTTTTTTTTTCCTGCTTGGCTCTTTCAGGCTGGAGAATCCAACTCACTGTCCCCACTGATGGCTTGCAAATTGCTCTCCCTCACCCCTCCCTTTTAAATGCTGGACTTTACAGCAGTTTTCCATGACTGACAGACAGACAACAAAAGAAGTGTCAAATCCGAACATATCAGAAAATCCAAGACATTTGAGAGATCTGGCTAAAATTTCCAAGCATGGAGCCTCGACTCACAACATAGTCCTGGGGCATCGCAGGCCCACTGTGTGGGCCAATCTAGGCCAATATTCGCCATGTGCCCACCTCCATCTATTAGGATGCATGCAGCCTTCATGCAGAAAAAGCACCTAGAATGGTCCCAACGGTTAGAGCAGTGAGCGTACTCGCCACTGTCATTCTCCCTTGGGCTTCTGTTTACTTTCACTTTGGAATGCTCAAAAATAGCTCTCCAAAAGGCCAGAAAAACCCCAAACAAACAAAGAAAAAAAAAATCCAAACCAGAAAGCACACGGGGGGTGGGGTGGGGGGAGCTTCCTGAACCCAGAATTCCCTGCAGCTGTGAGTCATGAGGGAAGGGTGGTGGTGGGTGGAGTGTGGTGGCTGCACATGTATTGGGGTTTGCTGCACAAAACCCCGGGGGGAAGGGGGGAACCAAACACGGAACTCCTGCAGGCTACTGTCCATTTATCTTCACTCTTTGTCTTTTAAAGACACAAGTTGTCATTTGGACTCAAGGTTTGGGGTGAGGTGTCATCAATATGCTGATGACACTCAGCTCTGCCTCTTTTTCATCTGAGTCCTGTAGTCTCGGTGCTTACCCAATGCCTGGCTGCTGTCAAGGACGAGATTAGGGTGAGCTGATTGAAACTGAATCCTGACAAGACTCCCAGGTGTTCACTCCTCGGGCATAGGTGATGCAGGACCCCATGATTCATGGAGGATTTATGTCAGTTGAAGCAAGAGGGGAGGTGGTTAGAGTGACAGTGGTGCTGTATTCATACTGAAGCTGGCTGATTACAGCACAGAGCCGCCTATGCCATAGCTATGCGGGCAGCAAAGAGGACTTTCTTTGCTACCATCTTATTATCCACAAAGTCGTGTCCAGCAGAGTTTTTCCGGGTGGTGAAGGGGCTGGTCAGTCCGGCCTCTCTCTGCCTGGAACTGGAATCTTCCAGTGCTCGCTGTGACATGTTTATCGACTATTTCATGGATAAAATCGCTCATATCCACCATGATTTCGATGCTGCATGCAGTAGGGATGCCTGAAGTTATGAATGCCCCATCTGGTCTGGTTTTATGGGATCAGTTTCAGCAGGTATTGTCCACTGATGTAGTGGAGATGCTGGTGGCTGTGAGGGCCACAACTTTTGAACTTGACCCTTGCCCATCCTGGCTGGTGAAAGACAGCCAGGAGACATTGGGGCTGTTGCTGGCGGGGGTTGTCAATGCCTCCCTTATGAATGGCAAGGTCACAGAGTGTCTGAAGAAGGCTGTGGTGTGACCTTTGCTCAAGAAACCATCTCTTGACATTGACACCCTTGCCAGTTATCAGCCAGTCTCTAACCTTCACTTTTTAGGGAAGGTTATTGAGTGGCCCAGCAGCTCCAGGGGCATCTGGATTGCATTGGTTTCCTTGCTTCCTCACAGTCCAGCTTCCGAGCACTGAGTCTTCACAGTCCAGCACTGAGACTTCACTTGTGGCCTTGGTCAACGATCAGCACCAGGAGTTGGATCAAGGTCGGTCCACTGTTCTGATTTTGTTAGATCTTTCAGTGGCGTTTGACATGGTTGATCATGAGATGTTGGTGAATCCCCTGTGGGACTGCGCTGGGGTGGATGGAACGGTTCTTGAATGGTTCCGCTCTTTCCTGGCTGGAAGAACTCAGCATGTGGTTCTGGGGGATTATACATCATTCCCCTGGGATCTCATGTGTGGAGTTCCTCAGGGATCCATTCTATCTCCTCCTGTTCAACGTGTACCTGCAGTCTTTGGGCAAGATCATGAGAGGGTCTGAGGTTGGGTGTCATCAGTATACTGATGACACCCAACTCTACCTCTCATTTTCATTGGACCCAGGTCTGTCAGTCTCTTTGTTTGCCCAGTGTCTTGCTGAGGTGGGGGACTGGATGAGGGTGAGCCATCTGAAGCTGAATCTCGACAAAATGGAGGTGATGCTGGTGGGAAGCAAACATATTTGTTCCTCAGTTGTATAATGGTGGTAATGATACTTTCCCAACGTTTATAAAGTGCTTTGATATAAACAGTTGAAAACGGCTATGAAAGTGCTAAATAAATTAATAAATAATAATAATAATACATTTTATTTATATAGTGCCCCCTACCTTACATGACACTCGAAGCACTTTAGAAAAACACTTTAAAAAGTAAAAAAACCAATGTAAATAATATAAAGCAGTTTTAATTTTTTTATTTTTTATTTTTTTAATGAAGTAGGAAAAAAGGGAGGACAAAGTTGAGCAGGCAATTGGGCTTTTGCTGTGGCAGGCCCCTAGGTGTGGAACTCCCTCCCTCCAGATGTTCGTCTTGATTCCTCCCTTCTTATTTTTAAAAAGCACCTGAAAATGTATTTATTCTATGGGTGCTTTTTAAAAATAAGGAGGGAGGAATCAAGACAAACATCTGGAGGAAGCAAATTCCACACCTAGGGGCATGCTACAGCAAAAGCCCGATCACCTGCTGACTTCAGATGCAATGGCAGAACCCCCCCAAAAGTGGGTGGTTCCTGAGTGCAGTTACCCATCAGTGTGAGGTTCCAAAAGTAGGTCTCGAATTTAGCCAAGTAATGCGTTGTTGACATTATGCTGATGTCCTCCTTACCAGGATGGGCTACTGGGAGCACATTACACCAGTGCTCAGTTCTCCGCAATGGTTATCTATAGTCTTCCGGGCCCAATTCAAGGTGTTGGTGTTTACCTATAAAGCCCTATACAGCCTAGGCCCAACCTATCTGCGGGACTACCTCACTCCCCGGGCCCTGGATCGGCCCCTGTGGTCAGCCAGGAGCACCCTTCTTAAAGTCCCCCAGGTATCCCAGGGGGTGACTATGGAGAGGGCATTCTCGGTGGCCGTGCCGAGGCTTTGGAACTCCCTCCCGGCAGAGGCCCGGGTGGCCCCAGACCTCCCCTCCTTTTGGAAGCAATGTAAGACCTGGCTTTTCCACCAGTCTTTTGGTGAGGGAGATGGGTAGGGCTGGAGGGGATTAGGGTAGGGTGGGTTGTTGGGTATTTCTTTTGGCAGCCTCCATTACATATTTTTTTTATGATATGTTATTTATTTTTGATGTGTTTTTTACTATTATATTTTACTGTGTTTTATGATAGTTAGCCACCCTGGGCTGTCTCAGCAGGAGGGACAGGGTACAAATTTATTTAAATAAATAAATATTATCACAAAGACATAGCAAGTCTATATAATATTGTTTTCCTTCATAAAAAGTCTACAAAATAGGCTTGTGCTGCTTATTCATGGCTATAAAGCAAGTCAATATCAAAGTCAATGCCCAGAACTCATAACTCCTGAGACCTTATGTACTAGTTCTCTTTTAAGTGCCATAAAAAAGATATATATTAAAATGTTTAAAAGAGACAGAATTTTATACAACAGCTTTCATGTGTCTTTTACAATATCTGCTTAATGGTTTATATCAGAAGAATGACAGACATGATATAAAAACAGGTCTTTTCAAAAACCTAGCTGTATAGAATATAAATACTCAAGGTAATCCAATAGCTGAATAACCAAAATATGTACCTACAATATTTTTTTTCAAAATATATGAATCATTTTCCCTATTGAAATTATGAATACTTTTATATCACTTAGCAGTTATACTGTACAATTTGTTTTGCTCCACATGCAGCCCACCCATTACAACTGTCTTGAGCTGGCTAAACATCTGGATGAAAGAGCTGAAGGTATTTTCTGTGACAAAAATGGTGTTGATAAGGAAAAGAAAGCTCCAGGTTGGAGCCATGTAGGAATTTTTCTCATAGACATAGTTGGCCAGAAGAGCAGCAAGGGTTCGCCTCCCTACACACTTCCTGAAGTACCATCACCTTCTGGCTGCTGTTTTGGTAGCCAACAGCATGTCTAAACCAGGGGCGGTTTTCTACAATATTCACATGTACATATGTCACAAGTTGCCAGTGGGTGTTGTAGACTACTCTTCATTTATTAGAAATATTACCTCTCAAAAACATTATGGGTCTCCAGCTGTGCAAATCTTTGGAGGGAAAGCCTGATGGGAAAAAAGTAGGTTTTTAGAAGGGTGTTGAAGGTCAGGAGGGAAGGGGCACAGAATGTGTGTTAAGAGCGGGCATTTCAGGTACAGGGACAGCATCAGCAAAGGGGTAAAAATGGTTTAGGGAGCAGGAGACTGGCTTGAGGGTGGTGGCAGAGAGGAGTGAAGTTTCTAGGAGGGAACGTAGCAGGAAATAAGGGCAGGAAGACAGGGAGGAGCAGGCCCACAAAGAACCTTGAAGGTGAAGACAAAGGGTTTGTGATGAATGAGAAGCAGGGGAGGGAACCTGTGGAGGGAGCAGAGAAGGGGTTGAACATGATCAAGACAGGCAGTGAGGTGGATAACCTTGTTAGAGAAGTGTTGAACGGAAGTGAGAAGGTCAAGGTGAGAGTGGGGAAGGTCAGTAAGAAAGAAGTTATAGTTGTCAAAACGAGAGATGATTGCAACATGGACTAGAGTTTGGGGAGTGGGAGCAGTAAGGAAAGACTAGATTTTAGCAATATTATATGTGGAGAAGTGACAGGCCTTAGCAAGAGACTGAATATGAGGAGCAAAGGAGAGGGAGGAATCAAAGATGAATTCAGGCTATGTTTCTGGATGGTGATACTATCAATCAAAGCAGAGGTGGAAGAGGGAAAGTATGATTTAAGGGAGGAAGATGAAGAGTTCACTTTTGGACATATTAAGCTTGAGCTGAGAATGAGACATCCAAGCAGAGATGTTAGAGAGACAGTTGGTGATGTGAGCCTGGATTGAGGGGGAGGGAGTGGGAGCTGAGAGCCAGAGCTGAGTGTCCTCAACATACAGGTGATACTGGAAGCCATGAGATCCAAAGAGTTTGCCCAAGGACAGAGTGTAAAAGAGGGAAAAGAAACGGGCCAAGGACAGAGTCTAGGGGAACAGGGAAGCCATGCAGAGAAGGTACCAGAAAGAGATACACTGAATGAGTGGTTAGAGAGAACCAGTTCAGAAATGAGCCCTGGAAACCAAAGAAGTGAAGAGAAGCAAGGTGGAGGAGTTTGTTGACCATGATGAAGATGGCAGAGAGATCTACCAGGTCAAGGGTGGAATAGAGGGCCGTAGCCTTTGCTATGAGGAAATTATTGATGTCATTGGCGAGAGCAGACTCAGTTAAGTATAGAGGATGGAAGAGGATGGAAACCAGATTGATGTGGGTCAAGGGATGAATTGGAAACATTTCAGGAGGTTGAAGACAAGGGGAGGAGTGAGATAGAGCAATAGGTGGAGGGGTGAAAGGGCCTTTTTAAAGATAGGGGAGACAGCTGCATGCTTGAAAGCAGAGGAGGAGGAGCCAATAGAGAGGGAGAGCATTTGATGATGTGGTATAGTAGAGGAGGTGCAATGACTGGTGCAACAGCAATTAAGGGGGCAGGTGGATGAGGAGAGGGAGGTGATTTAATTAAGGGAAGCTGGAGAAAAAGAGGATAGGAAAGAAGTGGGAGGAGGAGAAGTGGGAAAGGAAATGGGAGAGGTAAAGGAGCAAGAAGCTAGGACAAAGCAGAGTTGATCAATTTTGTCCTTGAAAAAAGAGGCAAACTTCTGTGCAGAGGGAGAAAGAGCAGGAGGAGAACAGGAAGGTTTGGCCCTTTTTACACAGACGCTCTGACGCCCATAAAATGGGTGTTACATTTTATTATACATGTTTCAGGGCACCACTGCAGCCAATCCATGGGCCCTGTGCACACATGATGCCTCCACCCAGTTCCTCTGGGTGGAGATGGGTGTTGGCCGATGGGTGAGGAGCATTTCCCTGGGTGGAGATGGGTGGGGGCGTCTGTGTAAATGCCACTTTCGGTGGGTGTTGGTGAGTATTTGCTCCCAGCCAACACCCATCTTCCACCTATGGCGTTGTTCCGTGGGTGGGCCAGGAGCAAACACTCAACAACACCCACCGAAAGTGGGGTTTACACAGATGTCCCCACCCATCTCCACCCAAGGAAATGCTCTCCACCCACCGGCCAACACCCATCTCCACCCAGAGGAACTGGATGGAGGCATCATGTGTGCACAGGGCCCATGGTGATTGGCTGCAGTGGTGCCCTGAAACATGTATAATAAAATGTAACACCCATTTTATGGATGTTAGAGCGTCTGTGTAAAAAGGGCCTTTGAGAAGGCAACTGAAATTTGAGTAGTTGTTGGGGATTGTGGAAGTGAGACTCAATCAGGGTGAAGAAGTAGCATTCTTTAAGCTGGGAAGGGAAATGGCAGAGCTGAAATAGAGAAGATTAACTTGCAGTTGAGGCAGTCTGGAAGTTCATTAGATTTCTGTCAGAGTCATTTAGCAGTGTGAGAACAGAAACAGAAATGGTAGATGGTGAGGTAAAACATAAATATAATAATAATATATTAATGTACTTTGGAGTCTGGACTTTTACTCAGGTAACTGGGTTGTTACAGAAAAACTGTGTATTAGCTATTGTTATGCTGCTGGGCAGAGAGGAGAGTGAGATATACAGAACATAAATGGAACAGGAAATTTCCTTACTCTTACTCAAACAAAATATGGAAACTGTATGCATAAACTGGACTTTCACTAATCTCATCTAGTCCCTTCCTTCCATATGTAAATGAGTGGCTTACTAAATAATAAATAAATGAAGATGACTAAGAAGATGACTGATTCACAGGCATCAGGGAAGAAGCGAACTTAATGTTTAGGGACAGAGATGGCAGAGTCACAAACTTTGGTTTCAGAGAGGCTCTCTCACTCTGCAGTAACAGAAGGTAACCATCACTGGAGCAGGGTTCCTTTTGTTAAGTGTTTGCAGGATTCATACATGTCTAGCTCAGAGAATTCCCACCCCCCTCCACGATCTGTGCAGGGTAATGGTCAGTGTTCCCACTGTTGGATTGTTCAAAAGTCACAAGTAAAAGCCCATTGCAAGCCCTGCAAGCTTAATATGGGGCTTGTCCAGTAGGAGGAGGGTAAGGGGATGAAACATTTCCCCCCCCCCCGCCCCTTATCTAATTTCTTCTCCTCTCTCTGTCCTCCATCTTGTCCCATGCAGTCTGTACAGTATGGAAGCATGTCTTCTGAGTTCTTAGTAAAGTTCTGTTTTCAAGAAACTTCTGCTGTGTGTTATTCAACAGAAAGCTAACTCTACAATAGGTTATGGACCCAGGACATCTTCAAGGTAATTTTGAAGACTAGAAGCAGCCCAGAAGGAGTGCAGACTGTGAAAGAAAACTCCGAGACTGTCACCGGGGAAGGGTAAGGGCCTCGCACAACACATGCCTGCGGCGTTCCTACTCCGTGTGGTACTAACTGGGAAGAAGTGCCCGTCAGGATAGAAGGGTGGTCTTTACCTCTGCTCAAAGAGAAGGGCACACGGTGGCAGGGAAACCAAGGCAGCCCCAAGGTCCACTAACCCACACACCCCAGGTCCACGGGAGAGGGAAAGGGGTACCGTGTGGGGAGGCTGCGTGACAGGACTGGGAAAAGGTCCCCACACACTAGGAAAGCAGGAAGGACACTTGCACCAGACAGGAGGAACCCAGGTAGAGTGGGGGGAGGGGAAATTTACACACAAAGTCACGCTACTCTCACTCACCCACTTACACCAGGCAGTCCACGGGAAGGTCGCAGGGAAGGTTCAGACACATGGGGCTTAAGGACTCGTCTATTCAGTCGCTCTAAGAATTTGCAACAACACTCGCTCAGTTCAAAGGGGGGGCAGTCTCTCTAATCACCAGCGCCGCTGCTAATGCAGCATTGGGCTTTATTCTCTAGGCCCCACCCCTGTGCGCACTCGCAAGCGTTCCGAGCGTTGCAGTAGGGGCGGGGGAATCCCTACGCTGCGTACTGCTGAGGGGTGTGTGGCCGAGGGCCGGCGCCTCATCAGGGACACCATTGTGGGCAGCACAAGGCACGGTAGTGCCGGGGGTGGGGCCCAGCAGGTCGGGGACTTCATGGCCGCTGCAAGGGGGTGGTATGATTGGACCGGGGCTTCCAGTGCTGCGCGGGGGTAACAATACACTCCCTCGAGGTCGCCGGCCAAGGAACCACGAGGGGCCAGGCTTCAACGGGTGGCAGAGATGGAAGGCACGAGTGAGGCGCCGGGCTGACACATTGGCGGCAGGTTCCCACGACCGCTCAGCTGGACCGTAGCCCACCCAGTCCACTAGATAATGTAACTTGCCACGGAGCCTCTGAGCATCCAGAATGGCTCGTACTTCAAACTCGGGGCCGGCGGACATAATCTTAACAGGGCCAGGGGTAGCAGCCGGCTGCGGGTCTCTCACACTCTCTGCTTGTTTAAGGAGGGAAACATGGAATGTGGGATGGATACAAATGTGAGGGGGGAGCTGCACCATATAGGTGACTTCGTTCACTTGAAGAAGGATCGGGAAAGGACCAATATATTTGGCATCTAATTTGGGGGAAGGACGCGCAGAAGGGTAGTGGCGACCATCTAGCCACACTAAGTCCCCAGGACATAACTGGAGAGCTTCGTGTCGGTGCCTGTCAGCCTACTTTTTGTAGCGTTGTCGGGCTTGCTGGAGCACATGACGCGCTTTTGCTTAAGCTTCTTGGATCTGATGGGCTAGAGCTCCAGCAGCGTGGATTAATGGGGAAGGTGTCTCAACTGTTCCGATATGAGGGTGATAGCCATATGACACAAAAAAGGGAGAGGTCCCCAATGAGGTGTTTGGGGTATTGTTGTATGTAAATTCAGCTAAGGGTACTCATGTGTACCAATTGTCTTGTAAATAGTTCACATAACATCGTAAGTACTGTTCCATATTCTGATTTACACGCTCCACCTGTCCATTGGCTTGAGGGTGATAAGTGGTAGTTTGTTTGAGTGTTACCTGGAGGGAGGCGAATAAGGCCTTCCAAAATCGTGAAGTGAACTGAGTTCCTAAATCGCTAATTATTTCAAACGGAGAGCCATGTAATTTCAAAACATGATGGATGAAAAGGAGCGCTGTGCGCTTGGCTGTAGGTAATCCCTTGCAGGCTATAAAATGCGCAAGCTTCGTGAAGTGGTTCACCACTAAGTCTAGTCCTATACATTGCCAGGGCCCACGAGGCAGCGGGGTGACTTGGAGTAATCCTGCAGGCGCGCAGCGGGGCGTTTTCATCTGGGCACAGGTTGCGCAACTTGAAACATGGCATTGAATGTCTTGGTGTAGGTTGGGCCACCGGAAGGAGTGTTGGATTAGTTGCTGTGTGCGTTCCACTCCTGGATATCCAGCCAGTGAGGCCTCGTGATATGCCCAGAAGTTATGGGGTTGACAGGACGGGGGTACCACTACTTGACCTTGATGCATCTACAGCCCATCATGCATGGTTTCCTCTGCGGAGGCAGGAGGGGGACGTTCTTGGAGTGTTGCCTCACGCAGGTCCTTGAGGGATAAATAGGTGGCTGTGAAGGTTTTCTTCTCCAAGATAGGTTAGTGTATTGAGAGGGTTATGGGTCGTTCTTCGTTATATTGGGATAGCGCATCTGCTAGCACATGCAATTGGCCTGGGCGATACCGAATGTGGAAGTTAAATCAGGCGACGAATACTGCCCACCGGGCATGACGTGCATTGGTAATGTGGGCATTCTGGAGGTATGTTAAATTCTTGTGGTCGGTTATAACCGTGACTGGATGCTGGGCTCCTTCCAGGTAGTGCCGCCAGACCTCAAATGCAAGCTTGATAGTAAGTAGTTCTCGGTCAAGGATAGTGTAGTCGCCTTCCACAGGAGTAAGTTGTCTCGAGTAGTAGGCACATGGTAACAATGTGTCGAGATTCTCTGTGGGTTGCAGAAGTATGGCCCCGAGGGCATGTCCTGATGCATCAGCTTCCACGCAGAAGGGTTTAGAAAAATTGGGGTGTTGTAACAAGGGGGCAGTGGTGAATGCCTTTTTAAGGAATTCGAAGCTATATTGCTGCTCTGGACCCCAGTGATAAGGCTGATTCTTCTTCAGAAGTTGAGTGAGCGGAACGGTGATTTCTGCATAATTTGGGATGTGTTGCCTATAATAATTTGTACTGCACAAAAAATGCTGCAAGGGTTTGACCGCCTTTGGCGGAGGTCAGTGTAGTAGGGCCTCAACCTTTCATGGGTCCATTGTCACTCCAGTGGGGCTAACAATGAAGCCAAGGAAACTCACAGTAGTAAGATGAAAGAAGCATTTCTCTCTCTTGCAATAACGTTTATTGCTCCGTAGTCGTCATAGCACTTCTCGTACGTGTAACACGTGATGTTCCAGGGTGGACGAATAGATGAGAATGTCATCAAGATAAGCAATGACATATATATCTAGAATGTCTCGAAAAATGTCATTGATCAGATGCTGGAAGGTGACGGGGGCGTTGGCCAGGCTGAATGGTATCATACAGTACTCGAAGAGTCCATATCATGGTCGGAACGCCGTCTTCCACTCATCTCCTTCACGTACCCGCAATAGGTTGTACGCTCCATGCAAATCAAGTTTTGTGAACACTCGGGCGCCCTGGAGTTGGTCAAGCAATTCGGGAATAAGGGGGAGAGGGTACCTATTTTTTATGGTAATGCTGTTGAGTCCTCTGTAGTCCACACATGGTCTCAGCTCCCCCATCCTTTTTTGCTACGAAGAAGATGGGTGCCCCGGCGGGGGAACTAGAGTGGCGAATGAACCCTTGACAGAGACTATCATCCAGATATTGGCGCAAGGCCTGTAGTTCAGACTCGGCCAATGCATAGATGTGCCCAAAAGGGGGCTCTTTTCCTGGGAGGAGATCAATGGGGCAATAATAGGCCTGATGAGGGGGTAACTCGGTTTCCTGTGTCTTACTAAACACATCCCCAAAGTCTGCATATTCTGCTGGGAGTGGAGGTTCCTCAGGGCCCAATGAGATAGAGGTGGTGACACACCCCTGCATTCTAGGCTGTGGATGGAGGCAGTGACGTACACAGTGAGGGGCTTGGAAAAAAAGTTGTTTTGTGGACCAGGCAATGTATGGGTCATGACACTGCAACCACGGGGCTCCGAGGACAACTTGAAAAAGGGGGGTATAAACTATATCAAAAGTTAATTGTTCATAGTGGTCCCCAATCACACAAAGTAATGGGCGGGTACTCATAGTAATGGGTCCTGACACTAAGGGGAAACTGTCTATAGAGTGTATTTGTTCCGAGGGATGCTTGGGCAGGGTTGGTATATGATGAATTACAACAAGTCAATTATCTATGAAGTTCCCTGATGCTCCTGAATCTATAAGGGCCCAGGCTACCATTGAAACTTGTACGATAAATACAAGGTCACAGGGATTTGTAAATGAGGGTTCAAGATTTGGGGAGATGTAAGGGTTTTTGATGAGGTTAGGACCAAGACAGCCCCTGTCCGCCTTGGTCCTGGGCTTTTCCTGCTTCCCTTCGGTAGGGAGGTAATGCAGGACACTCCCCGATGAAATGGGAGGGATCACCACAGTAAAAGCACGGATGGGAGACCCTGCACTGTTCACGCTCCTCTTTAGTTAGGGGGCCCCAGGAAGTCCCTAGTTGCATGGGTTCTGGTTCAGGGGGCCCGGGGATCCCCTGAGGGGTGGAGGGTCTTGACACGAGCGGTCGTACATCCTGGTGGCGTTCTCACTTCCACTCGGCCAGGCGGTCTTCAATCTGGAGCGCCAAGGTGGCCAAGGCCTCCCAAGTTTCCGGGAGAGCTACAAATGCAAGTTGATCTTTCAATTCCTCCCTCAATCCCTTATGAAATAACACCTTTAGTACCTGGTTAGGCCACTGGAGTTCTAAGGCTAACTGTTGGAACTGTGTAATGTACTCCAGCAGGCCGCCCCTAGACTGACGAAAGGACAAAATGAGGGTCTCTGCATCTCGCAACCAGTGGGGGTGGTCAAACAGAAAGGTGAAATCCTTCACAAACTCATCATATTTACCCAACAAGGGCCTATTTCCTTTCAGTAAGGTAGTTGCTCACTCCAATGCTGTACCTCCTAAATTCCCAATAATGAAGGCAACCTTGATTCTATCCGTGGCATCAGTAGTGGGCTGCATCTAAAGGTAAGCCTACAAAGGGCCAAAAACCCTTGGCAAGCCTGCCTATGCCCCACAAATTTTTCAATGTTTGGCCCTCTGGGTTCCCGGGGTCCTAGGAGAACAACCCCAGCTCCCTCTATGGGGGGTATCACTTGGTCGGGGGCCCCTGGAGTTGGGCCACTGACACAGCTAAATCCCCCTGCTCGGCCTGGAGGTCCTTGACATCTATGGCCAAGGATTTTATAGCATGGACCAACTGGGAAATTTCTTTGCCCACATCCATGGTCTTCAAAAGCCCTTCCTGGGGTCAGTGGAGGCTGGTGATTTTGTCACAGAGGAAGGTTATGTGACTCGCACAACACACACATGTGCCTGTGGCGCCCCTGCTCCATGTGGTACTAACTGGGAAGAAGTGCCCATCAGGATAGAAGGATGGTCTTTACCTCTACTCAAAGAGAACAGACCTCTATCATCATAGGGCACACGGTGGCAGGGAAACCAAGGCAGCCCCAAGGTCCACTCATCCACACACCCAAGGTCCACGGGAGAGGGAAGGGGGTACTGTGTGAGGAGGATGCATGACAGGACTGGGAAAAGGTCCCCACACACTAGGAACGCAGGACACTCGCACCGGACAGGAGAAACCCAGGTAGGGTGGAGGGAGGGGAAATTCACACACACAAACACGCTACTCTCACTCACCCACTTACACCAGGCAGTCCACGGGAAGATCACAGGGAAGGTTCAGACACATGGGGCTTAAGGACTCATCCGTTCAGTTGCTCTAAGAATTTGCAACAACACTCACTCAGTTCAAAGGGGGGCCGGTCTCTCTAATCACCAGCACTGCTGTTAACGTGGCGCTGGGCTTTATTCTCTAGGCCCCGCCTCTGTGCGCGCTTGGAAGTGTTCTGAACATATCAGTAGGGGTGGGGGAATCCCCACGCTGCATACTGCTGAGGGGTGGGTGGGTGGTGGAGCCCCGACGGGGATGCTGGCGGGGGCAGTGCAAGGCACGGAAGCGCTGGGGGCAGGGTCCCAGCAGGTCGGGGACTCCGTGGCCGCTGCAAGGGGGCGTTATGACTGGATCAGGGCTGTCGGTGCTGCATGGGGGTAACAGAGACAGAGAAGCCTACTGACTGTGAGTAAGAAGGTCTAAATCCCAGAAGGGGAAATGGAGGGAAGCAAGTATGGCAAGCAGCTCAGAGCTTAGTTTCAGTTTCAGTAGGAAAGCTGAACAATGTAAAATACGAATTGTGGAAGTTTAAAGTGGAAATGCTGCTCTCTAAAGATGATCTATGGGAGGTGATTACCATGAACAGACCAGCAGCAAATCACGAGGAATGGGATAAAAAGGACAGGTTATCAAAGGCTACAGTAAGTTTATTGGTAGAAGATGACCATCTAATCGATATAAGAAGTGAGACCACAGCAAGAAGCATGTGAATTGCATTGCAAAACTTGCATGAGAGAACTTGCCTGAATAGCAAATTGTTTCTGCTGAGGAAACTATACAAAATGAGGCTTGGCAAAGAAAGTGAAATGTAGGAGCATATAAATGCCATGTTGGAAGTAGTGGCACAGCTGCGTGGCATTGGAGAAGTTATAAATGACAGTCATGTGGTAGCCCTACTCCTCTGCAGCCTGCCTGAATCTTACAGTGCCCTCATCAATGTTCTGGAGACATGGCCAGAGGCTGAACTAAAGCTGGAATTGGTTAAAGGTAGACTTGTGGATGAATTCTAGCGCAGAAAGGAGAACCTGCAGAATGATCTAAAGCAGGGTAATGAGACTTCACTGAAAACCTCAGACAAAGCTCCTAAGAGGGAAACCAGAGTATGCTTCAGATGCAAAAAGGAGGGACATTTAAAGAAAGACTGCTATATATGGAAAGCAGAACAGCAGAAACTGTCTCCACGAACACCTAAGCAGAGGGCTAAAGTCACAAACAGCAACACAGTCACTCAACAATGGAGTGGGTGCTTCAGAGCAATGCAAGACAGCTCATTCCAAAATTGGTGTGTAGATTCTGGGACAACGAACCACATGACTAGCGATAAAGGATTCTTCACAGGACTGGATACGAGCAGTAAAGAAAGGATGTACCTTGCAGATGTGGAAGCATCAACGCGGAAGGAATTGGACAAGGATTCCTGTACTGCAACCAGTCACAAGGAGGCACACTGACCATCCCCATGAAAGATGTGCTCTATGTGCCCAACTGAAAAGGGGGACTCCTGTCCATGAGGCGCCTGGCAGTGAGGGGGCTCACCATCCATTTCCAGGCAGATGAATGCACAATGCAAAGTTAGACAAAAGTACTGGCCAGAGCCACTGCAGTTGAGCACCTGAACCGTCTGAGCACAGCGAAAGAACAGATGAAGCTCACTGTGCACAAGCCACACGATGACTGCATCCACCTGTGGCATAGACACATGGGACACAGACACCCAGACAGCATCAAGGAAATGTACAGACAGCAGTTGACCGAAAATCTTAAGGTATCAATGTGTCCCATGATCATGAAATGCGACTGTCGCATCAAAGCCAAAGCCACAAGGGCTATGCTTCCTAAGAAGAGTCAGAATAGAGCCACGAAACTGCTTGATCTTGTACACAGTGACATCTGCGGCCAAATGAAGGTTTACACACCAGGAGGCAACCAGTATATGGTAACTTTCATTGACGACTATTCAAGGCACATGATCACGTACGTCATGAAGAGTAAAGATGAAGTATTCGACAAACTTCAGGACTATGTGACCATGATGAGTAACAAGTTCCTTTGCAGACCAAAGACACTGCTGACTGACAATGGAGGTGAGTTCACAGGAAAGGAAGTAGAGGACTTCCTGAGACTCCATGGAATTGAGCACCAAAAGACAGTGTCATATACACCCGAGCAGAATGGAACAGCTGAAAGGAAAAACAGAACACTAACCGAAATGGTTAGATGCATCTTAACAGACTCCAGACTACCAGAAAGATACTGGTGTGACTCAGTAGTTGCTGCTACCTACCTACAAAATCAGCTGCATTCTAGAACAGTGAGGAAAACTCCATACGAACTGTGGCATGGTCAAAAACTTAGTGTGGGCCACATCAGAGTATTTGGAAGTAAGACTTGCGTATATATCCCAGAGGAGAAACATACCAAGCTGCAAAACAGAGCAGTAAAAGGCATCCTCGTAGGATACAGTAAGCATTCCAAAGGCTACAGGATCGTGGATCCACACACAGACAGAATAACCATTAGTAACAGTGTGACATTGTGGTAACCTCAAGCGACAGTGTGATGACTCCCCAAGGTCCAGGCGAAGGAGAACAATCAACCACTGATGAAACCACTAAAAGGGAGCAATCCTCTGAACAAATAGTCGAAATCAGCACAAAGGTAACAGAAGCGCAGGAACAGACACAGCCAGCTGTTGATGCTGAGCCAAGGCAGTCGACAATGTCTAACAAAGGCATTCCCCCTACTCGTCTGTCCTACAAAGTCAACACCAGTAAACTGTCAGAGCCAGCATCCTGGGAGGACATCTTGCGGATGTCAGAAGGGGAAGCAGAAAAATGGGTATGAGTGGCTGAAGAAGAAATAAAGTCTATGCAGGACAACACAGCGTGGACACATACTCCACTGCATGCAGGGAGAAAGACTGTAGGTTGTAAATGGACATTGAAAATAAAGTACAATGTGCAAGGGAATATCGAACGGTACAAGGCCCGACTTGTCGTGAAAGGATACTCCCAGAAGTACGGAGAAGACTACAATGAAACATTTGCACCTGTAGTTAAGCACACTACAATCAGAACATTGTTAAGTATAGCTGCCGGAAGAGGAATGCAAGTCAAGCATATGG
>QEPC01010852.1:987796-1005655 GCA_003113815.1 Sphenodon punctatus
ATCTTGGGCTCCCTGCACGTGGGTGGTGTGCATAGTGAAAGTGGGGATAGGACTGTTATTACAGACCCCACGTCCAGTGGGGGGCAATCCTCAGGGCCTTGCTGGTTCCCCCCCCTATGATGACATAGGCCACGTCTCTCTTGCAGAGGTTTGGGCCCTATACCAACCTGAGGGGTGTCTTCCGTACATATTGAGGATTGCCCTACACTGGCTCCGGGGGCGGTACTACTTTAGGCTAAGTGGGCGTGCAAGGTACCATCTCCCTCTCTCTATAAACCCCCCTACCCTAACACCCTCCTTGTCTCCTCTCTTCTTCTCTCTCTGTCCTCCATCTTGTCCAATGCAGTCTGTACAGTATGAAAGCATGTCTTCTGAGCTCTTAGTAAAGTTCTGTTTTGAAGAAACTTCTGCTGTGTGTTATTCACAGGAAGCTAACTCTACAATACCCACCACAATATTGGGAAGGAGTCTGCAGGGGGTGCTGGATGGGATCCTCAGTCCTCTCTTTCTCCCCCTTTCCTTACAAGTTATTGGAGGAAGGGTGTCAGATGCAAAAAGGGGGAAAGGAGAAGGGCTGGACTGAATTGGAGCCATTGCTCCATCCACACATTTGGGGTGGGGAAAATTGAATGTCTGGGGAGGGCATATTAGGCTCCATTCTGGGCAGTCTGTTAGGTTTTGGACCTAGCTGTAGGACAAGAAAAACCCACCCACATGCTTGGACTGGTACTACAGGCCTTTGTTGGTTGTCTTATTTGGGGCTAAGAAGGAATTTCCCCCCAAACTCAGGGCAAATTGGCAGGAGCCCACAAGGTTTTGTTGTTGTTTTACCTTTCCTGTAATGCGGTCCCCCCAAAAAACGCAAGTTGTGCAATTAGAAGGGCATTCAAGTTGTGCCGTTATTCCCATTGTTCTTTGTCGCAACTCAGTAGTCCAGTGCCAGTTGAAAAAGAGAACTCACAGAATTTGGATGGATATGGAACAGAAAGGAATTTATTACGGTTGAGGCACTTCCTAATGAGGTGAGAGAAGGGAGAGCTGATCAGGGGAAATGCAACCTACATCATTGCCCAACTCTGGGGGTGGGGACTGTACTATTATGCAGGATATACACTGTCCCTCGTTGGTGCAAGAACTATCACTCTTTCCTCAGGACCCCAACTTGGAGGGGAGGGGAAGAGTCTGGGTTCTGGTGAATAGACTGGTATCTCCATTTGAGATTAGTGAGCTGAGGCACTAGACATGTTGGTGGAAAGGGCTTTGTTCGAGGTTTGTTCTAGTTGGTTGTTTATTGTATCCTTTTTATGTTTTACCGCAGACTGCCAGGTTATTGGTTAAGAAAGAGTTGTGGCCATTTTTAACCCAACTTCTGTGTCTGTAGCCTCCTTCCATGTCTGGGTAACAAAGAACACTGGATCAAAAAGTTCCAGTTGTTGGAAATGCAAGGACTGTGAGATCATTGCATCCATTTGCCCAATGCAGAGTTTACAGAGGAGTGTGAGTAGCTAATCATCAATAAGCAGGCAGGAAGCATACTTAAGCTTAAGTAGCTTTATTAGGAAATACATGTAGGATAGGAAAGGCCTACATCTATGCTAAGTCCTAAGACTAGGTGTGTTCAAGAGGGAGGAAGGAAGCTCTCTGAGACACAAAGAGATGAGAAATCTCCTGGGGGAGGAGATTGACCAATCAGGTCCTGACAGGAGTAGGACAGATAGGATGGGGGAAGGGTTCCCTGATCTGTCTGTCTACTCCTGGTGTTTCTAGCAAACAAACAGGATGAGGTGCTTAGGGGGGATGCAACCAAAGGAATGTATTTCCAACACCCCTTCTCATCGTCCCGTGCACCGAATCATTTATGTGCACTGCTGACAATTCCCAATGCTTCTCGTAGCCTCTGGAAATTGTCTCTGGGTAGCGGTTTGGTCAGCACATCCGCTATCATTTCCTCTGTAGGACAATAAATCAGTTCAACAAGTCCTTTTTCTTGCGCTTCTCTCACATAGTGACGCTTGGTGTTGATGTGCTTCGACCTTGGCTTTATCTTTTCCATTTTCGTAAGCTGAATGCAGCTTTGATTGTCCTCATACATCTCAGTTGGCTTTGGTTCGTCTATTCCAAAGTCCTTTAGTAGTCTGTGTAGCCATACTACCTCTTGACATGCTTGAGTGGCTGAAATAAATTCTGCTTCTGTGGATGAAAGGGCAATTAATGACTGCTTCTGGCTAGTCCAACTGATTGCTCCGCCTCCATACAGAAATACATTTCCACTCACAGATTTGCAGTCAGTCTTGTCTCCGGCCCAGTCCGCATCCATATATCCCATCAATCTGGGGTTCTCGCTTGCTGGTAGTTTTAAGTTTAAATGCATTGTGCCCTTCAGGTACCGTGCTATTCTCTTGACTGCTATCCAGTCCCTTTGGGTTGGTGCACTTACTTTTCTGCTTAGTATTCCTACAGCAGCGGCAATGTCTGGCCTTGTGACGGTGGCTACATACAACATTTTGCCAATTGCAGTTCTGTACTGGTTGTCCTGTGGTAGGGGCTCGTCGTTGCCTTCCTGGCTTAGGAAATTTGTTTCCATAGGTGTCCCCACTTCATTAGCCTCTGTCATGCCTAGGCATTCTAAAATGTCCTTTATCTTTTGTTTTTGATTGAGAAGGAAACTTCCATCTTTTTCTCGTTCTATTTGTATTCCAAGATAGTAAGTGATACCTCCCAAGTCTTTCACCTCTATTTCTTTGTTCAGATTCCTGACGATTTCATCACAATCTCGTTTGTTTTCATGGCATACAATCAGATCATCCACATAAGTTAGAATGTATGTCCTCCTTTTATTTCTGAACCTTGAGTATAGGCAGGGGTCAGCTTCTCCCTGTATGAACCCCTCCTTAAGGAGCAATTGATTCAATTTTTCGTTCCAGGCTTTCGCTGCTTGCTTTAAACCATAGATACTCTTTTGAAGTTTGCACACAAGTTCCTCCTTCCCAGGTTCTTTAAATCCCGGCGGCTGCTGCATGTAGATATCCTCTTTGATATCACCATGTAGGAATGCAGTCTTCACGTCTAAGTGCTGCACTTCCATTTTTCTTGCAGCTGCTATGCTGAGGAGTGTTCTTATTGTGGTGTGCCTTACTACTGGAGCAAAGGTTTCGTCGTAGTCTTCGCCGTATTTTTGGGAATATCCCTTGGCCACTAATCTCGCTTTGTGGCGCGTGATTTCCCCTTCTGCATTATGCTTGGTCTTGAAGACCCATTTGCATCCAATGGCCTTTTTGTTTTCAGGTAGCTTTGTGAGTGTCCATGTTTTATTTTCATTAAGAGACTCAATTTCTTCCTTGGCAGCATCTCTCCATTTGCGCGCCTCACTGGTTTGCATTTTTTGAATGTCTTGCCATGTTGAGGGCTCCTGTGGTTCCTCCACTTTTGCCGCATAGGAGAATCTCGCTGCTGGCACTCCTTTGTTGTGTCTTTCAGAACGTCTCACTTCTGGTTCTGGTTCTGCTTCGGCTTCAGTTTCAGTATCAGCATCAGTGTTATCTTCTGGTTCCAGTTCTGGTTCTGCTTCAGTTTCAGCATCAGCATCAGTGTTGGTGTCAGTGCCCCCTTCTGGTTCAGGTTGATTGAACATGGTCAAATCAAATGAAACTTCAGCTTCCTCTTTTATCTGCAGTTCTGCAGTCTTTTTCTGTCTTGATGAACTTGGCCTCATTAGGTCTGGCATTTGATCAGTGCTTCCCTTTTCATTTTCATCAAAATAGACCACACTGCTTATCTTCACATTTCCAGTGTCAGTGTCCATTACTCTGTATCCCTTGCATCCTTGTGCATAGCCAACAAGTATCCCTTCTTCACATCTGGTGTTAAGTTTGGTCCTTTTGGCCTTTGGGATATAAGCATAGGCTTTAGAGCCAAACACTCTAATGTGCCCCACACTGGGCTTGTTCCCATGCCATAGTTCATAAGGTGTTGCTTTTGCACCTTTGGTTGGGAGCCTGTTCTGCAGGTATGTGGCAGTCATTACTGCTTCCCCCCAGTATTTGTTTGGCAGATTCGCATCCAAAAGCATACATCTCGCCATCTCTATGAGAGAGCGATTTTTTCTTTCTGCTACTCCATTTTGTTCTGGTGTATGCGGGATGGTTGTCTGGTGTTCAATTCCTTTTTGCTTCAAAAATTCTTTCATCTGTTTTGAAACATATTCACCTCCATTATCTGACCTTAGGATCTGAGGTGATCTTCCAAACTTATTGCTGGCTCTTGCAACATATTCCTTAAATTTCTCCAGCACCTGACTTTTCTCTTTAATCAAGTAAGTGAACGTGAACTTGGAAAAATCATCTATGAAAGTCAATGCATACTGGTTTCCTGCAATTGTTTTTGTCTTCATAGGACCACAGATATCACTATGAATGAGCTGTAGGGGGTGCTGTGTGGCTTCCTCCTTGCTCTGATGAAAGGAGGGCCTAGTTCCCTTTCCTTTTACACAGCAAACACATCTCTCATCTTTAGTTGCACATGAGTTCATTTTAAAATGTTTAACTAGGTCTGGAAGTGCATGCAACACATCTGCATTTCTATGGCCCATCCTTCTGTGCCATTTGCTTTCACAGTTCTTATGTCTGCAATCTTTTGCAGCATTTGCATACTGATCCTGTTGCAAGCAATCTACCTTGAATAGGCCATTTGAATCCAGCATTCCTCGCATAAAAAGCTCCTTTTCCTTTGAAATTCTGCAATATTTCCCTTCAAAATGCACTGCAAAACCTTTCTGTACAGCATACTTGACACTTATAAAATTATGATCCAATTCTGGGACATATAGAGCTTCTTCAATGGTAACTTTCATTTCCTCACCGTTTCCCAGATGACATATGAGTTTAGCCCTGCCTATTCCTTGACAATAAACTTTCTCTCCATTAGCCAATCTTATAGGAGTTCTATAAGTCCTATCCAGATCAATAAATCTGTCTTTGTCCTTTATAAGATTTTTAGTTGCTCCAGAATCAACAAAGAAATCATGTGAAGCAGTCTCACATTCTATTCCTTCCACATTTTTAAGTTGAGATGCTTTTTCCTCAACCAGGCTGAAAGCCCTATCATGGCTCCCTTTGTTCTTTGCAGAGAAGCTGGGAACTTCTTGCTTGGTGCATTGATATGCGAGATGCGTGGTTTCCCCGCAATTGAAGCAACGCTTAACTCTTGCAGATCCTTTTGAATTTGCAAAAGGCTTCTTGTTCTCAGCTGCCTTGCAGGCAAGCTGTGAGGAAAAGTTTGGCTGTTCATTAGTTTGAGCCATATTAAATTCCTCAAGTTTCTGAATAACAACATCCAAAGATAGGTTATCCTGCATTTCTATTATCTGACAGACTGTTTGAAAAGTTGGTGGTAAAGAGTTCAGCAGAAATGCCACTATCAATTCATCTGGTAAATTCAGCTTTTGATTTTCCAGTCTCCTGACTAGTTCAAGCAGGCCATTAACATGAGCTGAAAAATCTTCACTCTCATCCATTCTCATATTACAAAGTCTTTTAAGCATTTGTATCTTTGATATATTTGACTTCCCTTGATACAGTCTCTGTAAAATTTCCCACATATCTTTTGCAGTTAACTTGTCACGTATGTGCACATGTAAACGCTGACTCACCGACATTGAGATGATTGCCATAGCTTTGTCATTTTTCTCATCCCAGAGTTCTTGTGCTGCCCCTGCATCTGTAGGTCTGTTGGACTCCAGCATTTTCCTTAGGCCTTGTCCTCCCAGTGCCATCCTTGCATTATGACTCCAAGCTTCATAGTTTGTTGCTCCAGTGAGCCTCTCTGGAATGGAGACCTTCAGCATAGAATCCATGGTCACAGAGACTAAAATCTTTCTTTTCTTTTCTGCCTTTAAGATTAATGCTAGCACTCAATTTTACTCACTCTGCGCTGCCTTTTGGGTGTCTGGGCCCATAACCCTGTTGGAAATGCAAGGACTGTGAGATCATTGCATCCATTTGCCCAATGCAGAGTTTACAGAGGAGTGTGAGTAGCTAATCATCAATAAGCAGGCAGGAAGCATACTTAAGCTTAAGTAGCTTTATTAGGAAATACATGTAGGATAGGAAAGGCCTACATCTATGCTAAGTCCTAAGACTAGGTGTGTTCAAGAGGGAGGAAGGAAGCTCTCTGAGACACAAAGAGATGAGAAATCTCCTGGGGGAGGAGATTGACCAATCAGGTCCTGACAGGAGTAGGACAGATAGGATGGGGAAAGGGTTCCCTGATCTGTCTGTCTACTCCTGGTGTTTCTAGCAAACAAACAGGATGGGGTGCTTAGGGGGGATGCAACCAAAGGAATGTATTTCCAACACCAGTAACACAGCATTATTTACAGTCCCCTTACTTGCAAACAAACAAACAAACAACTTTTCACAAAAACAGAGAATTTAGGGCTTCCTGACCCAAGACCTTATTTTGGTCATGCCCCAGGTTTAGCCCAACTTCTCAAGCCTGAGTTCAGCTGACATCAGTTAGCAGGAAGGCCAGGTGCAATACTTGTTTCTCTTTTAGGGTGTTAATAGACAAGATATTATCCCGCCAAAGTCGAGGGTCACTCTGTGGAGCCTGCCTGCAGTCGCCACTTGAAGGTTCTGCATGATGAACAGCACAGAAGGGCAGGTGCCACACTCTAGCCCCTCACCCGTCCTCTTGACACGTAGCTGCAGTGACCACTGAGTAGAGAAAGCTGCACCTACTGTAGTCGTTATCCATGTTCTTGTTTATTTTCGCTTTTTGGAGCACTCCAAAAAGTGAAAGTAAACAGGCACACCACCTGTGAGAGAAAGAGTGGAGGGAGCACTTGCTCCCCAGAATGTTCTAGGTGCTCCACCCAGGATTTTATGGTCCTGGTGGACCTGGACATGTGTGGAGGCTGCATGCACCCTAACAGATGGGAGGTGGCCATGTGGGCACACATTTCCTGCCTTAATAGCCAACATTTGCCTGCACGATGGGCTCCACATTAGTAGGGACAACACCATGAGTGGGGGTTTGGCATGGAGATGCGACAGGTGTGGGCGAACATCTGGCGGCCACCCAACAGATGGGCAGGTGGCCACCCATCTGATGTGGACTATTGTGGACTACTGTCTTTTCTGTTAACACCTGCTACAGTAGCGTACAAGAGTTATAACTTCAAATGTTCCTATATTAATAGAAGTAACTAAGAGATTTCATGACTTCTACAGCAGTATGGTACTTTCTAACAAGCAAGACCTCTCTATTTTTAATATACATAAGCTGCTACAAGAAAAGTAACTTTATTATAGAAATAGGATGCTACTCTTTCATACAGATTTGAAGCTTTATTGAAAAGTCACAATTTTAATTAATGCTCAAGCTCAAGATACCAGCAATTCTTCTGAAAGTTCAGTAGGAAACAAGTTAGTCATCCAGACTACTACTGTTACTTTAGATCAACTCACTGTGTGAATATTGCACTAGTTAAAAGCATATTGATGTAATAGCATTCCAAGGCACCTTATTTGGTGTCTTCATGGACTCAGGCTATTGTCTAACTAGAAAACCTCAGCTTGCCACGGCAATAAAGATCCGCTTTTCGAGCTCATGCCAATTCACGTAAATCACCCTTTCATCTGTTTAAATACAGGGATCCTTGAGTGATGAAAACAGTTATGACTGTCACAAACAGTTTGAAAGATTAAAGTAATTTTACTGTTGGCTTATAAAACATTGTTCCACATCTAAACACAACTTTGTAAGGTCTGAAATGTCATTGCTGAGAAGGATAAAAAGTTTTAAGCAAACATTATCATTGCAAGGAAGCATGACATATTTTTCATGTTTGACAATGGACATAAATACCCTCCCACATTGTTTAATGTGAGTACAGCCCATGTGCAGCAGAGATAATAAAACATTTCAGTGAAAACAAATAAAGCCAGAAAAAAAGAAAAAAGTTATGAGTCAGAATAGCAATTGTAAAGCTTTGAAACTGAAAAGTCATCATATTTGTATGACCTATTCACATAATACAGAGTGAGTAGTTGCTATACTAACAGTAATCCAGATACATGGAATATGGGATCTTGGATAACCAGGAATCCAGGGAAACAAAATGTTTTCATCTCAAAGGCAAGCTTTGTAATAGTAGGTGACATTTGTTTCTCTAAATATTGAATACTTACCAATTCCTTTGCCCAATACTGCTCTGATGATGAATCCTAATCAGAGTTTGGAATTTAATATAATCAGATCAGTGCAATTAGTCTTTTTTCATACGTAATTCTTATTCAGTACCCAAAGTATATTGGTGCTTAAAAAAACAAAACAAAATTGAGACTAAAGTTTTGAACATCAAAGCACTTTACGGGTGCCCACTCAATTAAGTGAATGGGTCCTACAGCACTTTGAGGACTGGAGCAAGTGGGGGCCAATCCTAATTCCCGTGCACTGTGCAAATAACTCGTGCGCACCGCACACGCAACCCTCTGCACCTCCTCCCTGCCCCCCGTTGACCTCTGTGCACTCCCACTATGGGGACTGTGGTGTGCACATGAACCATGCAAAAACTGTGCGTACGTATGCACACATGTGCACATGCATAAGCCGCATGGGCAAGTGTTTAGTATTGGCCCCTAAATCTCTGTCCAGATGACCTTACAGTTTAAATGAATATTACATAGATAGGAACAGAGACTGGATACAAAATGACTAAATGAAGAAAGTTGACAATGATTGTTAAATTCCTGACATTGATTTAGAATCATTTTACCAACAGTTTTGTGTCATTGTGGGAAGAGGCATATTTTATGGACCTTTGGATCTGAAAAATCTGTGTAATGTTAATTTGGGGAAGAAAATGCTCTATGGCATACATTTTTTTACAGTTCAGTTTAGACCAAACTCGATCGAGTTCTTCTAAATAGCTACAGTATTTAAAGTACAGCTTCAATTCTTGCATTAAAATATATATATATATATTAAAAGAGTGCTAACATGAGTCTCTTTCTAATATTTGATCATATTGTATTTTGGACAGATTTGCTTTGGCAAAAGTGGTAGCAGGAAAGTAACATGAAATAATATTGAGTCTTTCCCATAGTAGAATTGATTTAATATCAATGAACCTTTCAGACTGCAGATCTAACATTGCACATTATTGCCAACCTTCTTCATAGTTGGACTACTTGGATTACTTAGACTAACAAAACACTAGAATACTTTTGAGTAATGAGTTTTAACCTTACAGATCAGAGTGCCCTCACCATAAGGTGCATCTGTTGGCCGTGCCGGAGTGATCCCGGCAGGGAATCTGAGGGTTGTTTCCGTGACGGGGCGAATGCCGCCCCGTCACGTCTGAAAACACCCACAGAACAACTAGAAGTAGAAATTATATTTTCATACAATTTTGATGTAGATGTATTGAAAATTTGATGAAATGAATCTTATAAAATGGAATGCATATTTTGTAAAAGGAAGTAAATGAAAAGGAGTCCAGCTAGTCAAATGTAAGAGTAATATGGTAGTGAAATTCTCTCAGTAAATAGATTAGTAACAGCAAACAAAGGAGAACTAAAGCACCTGTTACAAGTCCTAGAATTTAAGCAAAATTGGAACCTCCCCATGGGTACTCAAAAACACAGGTTATAATATTTATGGGAGACAGCAACTGTCCAAACATATGTTTGCTACAATGATAGCCAAATATATGCTAGTAAGATTTTTAGTTTACATTAAAAATAACTTCTTGTTTCAGAAAAGCTTAAATTTAACATCTAAAGATGTGTGTTCATTATAGACAACAATACCAGGATAGTAGATTTCAAGAAACTAAATTGACACTGAAAGACTAGTGAGATTTTGAGGCATCAAGTCATGGAGCAGAGAGGTGACAACCCCTGTCTATTAGGTTCTGTTGAGGCTGGAAATGGAATTGGCCTTGTGTTAAAAATAATGGTAAGAGTCAAGGGTGCAGCCACACAAGATGTCCTGTTCAGCCTTAGCCCAGTCTGGACAGCCAGACAAAGTGATGCAATACATCGTGTGGCTGACTGCCGCCTGATGTTACTGTGCCACGCGGTGGGGAATTCAACTGGATGCTACGTGCTGCGTCCTCAGGAAAGGTTCGAAGACACGTTGAGTAGCAGCCTGACTCCACATGGGGTAACATTGTCCTAGGCGTGGCAGCCCATGTATTGAGACCCCTTCTGTCCCACCACATAGCGAGCTCCCCAGTGGGACCTTGAGCAGCGGGTGCTGTTGCCCATTGATTGCTGGTCAGACCAGGGAAGGGAGGTGTGTCTGGGCCAAGAGTCCGCTCATGTGGCAGGCGCCTCGGGCCACTGCATGGCAGGAGATCGGAGAGTAGCTCACATGCCTGGCTGTTCTGCATGGGGGCTGACCATCTGGCCCCGCAGTGTGGCGGCAGCAGTTACCTGCTATGGGGCTGCCTGAGGATTTGGTTCACTGCAGCTCACCTGGCTGCACCCAAGATGTAATTCATGTTTGAGGGGGACCTTCAGAGCCCTGGACCCAGGGGCCCCGCTGCACTCTCTGGACTGCCCCCACTTTTGGACTGCTCCTTCTCCCTCCTGCCACTGGTTATTATGCATTGTTTATTATGTATTTATATTGTATTTCATTTGTGAATGTAAGCCGCTACGAGACACCTGTGGTGTATTCTGCGGGGTACAAAATTAAAAGGAAATTTTAAAAAAATTAAAGAAAATCAGTAATTGGAGTCAGAAGCTTTCTTTCTGTATGCAGACAAATTCTTTAAAATTTAAATGGAGAAATTATACTTTAAAATCAGTCATATTCTAAAATCAGTCAGTGTCAATAGGATGTCCCTTCTGACAGTAAAAACTAGATTTTTATTGCTGTTAATAATCCTAATTTCTTTCTTAGTGTAGTCCCAAACTACTACTAAGCAGCAGTCCCTTTATCTGACCACCCTTACTGCTTAGCACATATATATATATATTGTCTTTCCAGCTAAGATTTCCAGATATCTCATTCTTGTCACAATCAGATTTTTAGGTGTCCTGCTATGCTGATAATGCATGATCTTTCTTTGTTCTAGAGATAAATATACAATTGAACAAAATAATGGGTGAAAACAGATGAGAAAGTAGCCCAGATTAGTTCCTTTTGGATGGGTGTCCACTTGTCCATCTATTAAGTGGCCACCAGTTGTTCGGCTGCACTCGCACCTGCCTGCCCCATAGCCCCCACTCATGGCATTGTCCCAGAATATGTGGAGCCCCCCATGTGGCCGAATGCTGGCTAAGGCAAGCAAATGAGCACCTATGCGGCTACCTCCCATCTGTTAGAATGTGCACAGCCTCCGCGCAGGTGCAGGTCTGCCAGGACCATAGAGTTCAGGGCAAAGCACCTAGAGTGGTCTGGGAGTGACCACATCTTGGTGGTGGAGTGGGGTGAGGTGTGGAGCCATCCCTGGACTGGGGTAGAGTGGGCCGTCACATATGATGGCCTGCTCTATCTATCTCTGGCCAGTGGCTGGAGCTTTTCTGGGTGGCTGCAGTGGCCTCATAGGCTGCCACACCTGCCAGTCAGGGAAGGAGCCGCACTGCGCTGAGCAGCGTGGGGGGTGGGACCATGAAGACCATGTGCGCACGTTGCCCCCGCGCCCGCCCTCCCCCTCCCCATTCTACACCACTGGCATATCTATTTGGCGTTAATTGTTTATTGTGTGGAACCTGAGAGTGGCAACTGCGTGTGGGCTCCAGAAGGCTAGTCTCTCGTCTGTTAACATACAATTATGTGGGAGGGTAGTTTTGAAAGTGTTATTTATTTATTTAATAACTTGTATCCCGCTCCCTCCAGCCCTATAAAAACAATACATAGAAGGGTTACTAAAACAATAAAAACAACAACAAAGAGGTAAAACCACTGGTAAAAACTGCACCCTTATTCCCTCCTTCCCCCCCCTTCTCCAAAGGCCTGGATGAACAGCCAGGTCTTACAGGCCCAACAAAAGGACAACAGGCTGGGAGCCAGGCGAGCTTCCCATTCTTCCTAATGTTTCCAACAGGAGAGCCAAATCCTTTATACATACACACTGGCCCATTTCAAATGGGCGCAGGTGCATGGGGGATGGGTGGGCAGCGTGGTGGGTGGGCAGCCACCCACCCACCTGCCACAGTCTTCGCACAAAAGCCCACCCATCCCCCCTGTACCTGCCGTGGCATTCAATCTAACCTCCTCCCTGCACACATGGGCAAGGGGGGGAGGGCATCCATTTGAAAAGGGCCACTGACTATATATTGCTTAGACTAATACTAAATTATTCTTTGGCAGAGATCTCAGTTTGGAACTCAGTTAAAGAAGAGGAAGTTGAGACGATAATATATTTATTTATTTATTTATTACAGTTATACCCCGCCCCATCCTGAACCCAGCTCGGGGCGGCTTACAACCATAAAATACAATATAAAACAATCCAATACTTAAAATACCATATATAAACATTTAAAATAACATATAAACAGGGCCTGGGACATAAATTACTGGCGGTAGGGGGAATAAAACCCAACTACCCACCCCCCTCCCCGAAGGCCTGGGTGAACAACCAGGTTTTGCATCTTCGCCAAAATACTAAAAGGCTTGGGGCCAGGCGGGCCTCCTCCAGCAGGGAGTTCCAGAGACACGGCCCGGCCACTGAGAATGCCCTCTCCATTGTGGCCCCCCGCTTAATGTGGGGGACCTCCAGGAAGGCACCCCCGGCAGACCGCAGGAGTCACTCCGGAGCGCGGAGGGCGAGGCGGTCCCTGAAGTATGAGGGGCTATGCCTGGGGCATGATTGTTACAGAAGGAGTCTAATCTTTTATTGAGAATAGCCACCACCATTTGAGTTTGCAGTTTGAAAGCTTCTCATCCTTTCTCACATATCATATTTGCACAGGGAATGAAATGACATACGTTTGAGGGAAGTTACACAGTAAGTATGTGGGAACTCATGTTACTGTTAAAACATTATATCAAAATTATGGATAGAACTAGTGTCATATTTTACAGTTGAGTCTTTAACATTTTGCTACCACTTCAGATAAGGAAATTCGCAAAAAATTATTTTCAAGTAACCATGTAAACATGCTGTCGTGAAGTATGTAAACATGCTGCAGAGACGTCTCCTGTCCCTGTCCCGTCACTGCAGGGCCCCCTGTTTTACTGGGGGGCTGCGGTGTATGAAACAGGCAGGTAGGCGACTAGAGTGACGCTGGTGTTGGATTTGTGCTGAATTTAACCGACTTCTCCGTAGGGCCCACTTGCGGTCCTATGTTGAGGCTGTGAGGACGGCGAAAGAATTCTTTGCCACCCTAATAGCTTTTGCAAAGTCGCTTTCAGCTGAGCTGTTCTTGGTGGTTTGGGGGCTGGTCAGTCCGGCCTCGCTCCGCCTGGATGGGGACTTGTCCCAGGCCCGCTGTGAGGAGTTTGCCATCTCCTTTGCAGACAAGATTGCTCGGATCCAGAGCAACTTTGACACTGGATTAGGAACAGTAGAGATTTATTTATTTATTTATTTATTTATTAACATTTCTATGCTGCCCCCTCATGCCCACGGCATCTCAAAGCATGGAGCGTGAGGTGATGGAGGCCCCGTCTGGTCCATCTTTCTGGGCTGAGTTTCAGGAAGTGACGCCAGCCGATGCTGTGGATATCCTGGGGTCTGTTAGAGCCACCAGTTCTGAATTAGATCCTTGCCCGTCCTGGTTGGTGAAAGCCTCCAGGGAGACACTGGGGATGGTGCTGACAGGGGTAATTAACACGTCCCTTCAGGAGGGGAGATTGCCCCCCGGTCTCAAGGAGGCCGTGGTGCGCCCCCTGCTGAAGAAGCCATCCTTGGATGTGGATGCACTCACCAGCGAACTTTCCCTTTTTAGGGAAGGTTACTGAATGGGTGGTGGCACTGCAGCTCCAGGCTCATCTTGACAGCATCGGTTTCCTTGACCCATTTCAATCAGGGTTCTGCCCAGGCTATGGTACAGAGACGGTGTTGGTGGCCTTGGTAGACGATCTCTGCCGGGAGATGGACGCAGGACATTCAATACTTCTGGTCCTGCTAGATCTTTCGGCCACTTTTGATACAGTGGACCATGGGCTGCTGTTGAGATGATTGTGAGCCCTGGGGGGGTCTGGACAGGACTGTCCTTGGATAGTTCCGATCATTCCTCTCAGGGAGAAGCCAGCAGGTTGTCCTGGGGGCTAAGTCTTCCAGCCCAGGCCCTGGATTGTGGCGTTCCGCAAGGTTAAATTCTGTCTCCATTATTGTTTAATGTCCTTGGGGGAGATTGTGAGAGGATTTGGTGTGTATTGCCACCAATATGCTGATGACACCCAGCTTTACCTCTCTTTTTCAACTGACCCAGGTCCTGCCGTCTCAGTACTGTCCCCATGTTTGGAGGCCATGGCAGATTGGTTACGGCAGAGCAGACTGAATCTCAATCCTGATAAGATGGAAGTGATGGCAGCAGGTAGGGCGAGGGAGGTGTTGGCTCCCCTTGTAGAGGGGGTCCACTCTCCCATATCCCAGCAGGTTCGGAATCTGGGGGTGTTATTGGATTCAGGTCTCCGCCTAGATCAGTAGGTGGAGATGGTGGTGAAGGCTGCCTTCCGCCAGCTGTATCTGGTGCGGAGGCTGCATCCATACATTTCCAGACCCTATCTGGCCACCCTCATCAATGCCTTTATCACCTCGAGACTGGACTACTGTAACGTGCTTTATGTGGGGCTTCCCTTGATGCTGGCTCAGAGGTAGCAGCTGGTGCAGAATGCAGCGGCTCGTCTCCTGATAGGGACGAGCTGACTGGAGCATATTACTCCTGTGCTCTGTGCGCTGCACTGGCTGCCTATATTGTACCGAGCCAGATTCAAGGTGTTGGTTTTGACCTATAAAGCCCTACATGGTCTTGGCCCCAGATATCTCAGGGACCGCCTCGCCTTCCATGCCCCAAGCAGCCCCTTCGGTCCACTGGGGGCACCTTCTTGGAGGTCCCCTGTGTAAAGCGGAGGGCCACAATGGAGAAGGCATTCTCGGTGGCCAGGCCGCTACTATGGAACTCCCTCCTGGAGGAAGCCCATCTGGTCCCAAGTCTGTTGGCCTTCCGCCGGGCCTGTAAGACTTGGCTGTTCTCCCAGGCCTTTGGAGGAGGGGAGGGGTGGGTTAATAGTGGGGAAGGGGGTGGCTTTTTAGGAGATTTTTAGATGTTTAATTTAATTTTTGTGTTGATTGTTTTAAATTGTTGCCATTTTTGTGCTGTAAGCCGCCCCGAGATGCCATGGGCATGAGGGGGTGGCTAATAAATGTAACTAATAAAACAAATAAATATAAAGTACGGCTAATATAGCAATACCACATTTTCCACATTAACGCTTCCACTCGACGAATTTAGCCTTTCAGTAGAAGATCACAAAACACTAAAATAGATAAATATTATTATTTCTGTATACTGAAACCCAGTGATAGTTGGCTTTTTTTAGTGACACACAATAAATCAGTGTCTAAACTGGGAATAGAAATTAGAAGTTCTGAATCTGAGCACCCTGCTCTGGGCAACAGAATATGATGCATACAGTTACACACATTACGTAGGCACCACAATCTGTAACATTAATCTCTTCCTAGTTTTTCAGTACATCAGTCTTTATAAAACTCAGTATTTTTCAATAGAACAGCTAGAGAGTTATTAAGTGGTGTCAGTGGGCATTTTTACACACACCTTAAAGTTCCAGATTTTTCAATCTTCTGGGTTTATAAGTCCACAAGGAAGTTCCAGGTGCATTTTTCACACACACACTGCCCTGAGGCAGTTCCTGGATGCATTCTTCACATAAACACTGCCCTGAGGCAGCCTAAAGTAGCTGCAGCTGTAGACGTGACAGGCTGCCATGGAAACCAAATCACCACAGTTGTCTGGAGCAAAGCAGTTTACCAGGAGAGCTTTTTACACACAAAAGTTCTGGGAGAAGTTCTATGCAGAAGTTCAAAGAGCCAGGTGTTTAAGATCTGGGTGAGTGATTTAGACACAAAGAAAGTTCAGGATGTAACAGCAAACATGCAGAAGAAATGTGTGTGTAAAAACACCCAGTGTAATCAAGGAAGAACAAATAGAATGGATAAAATATCAATTTGACGCTTGCTATGCTGTATTCCTAGCCTCACAATGAACGGGGAAAACAGAAAATCCTATAAACGTTAGACAATACTAATTACTAAATTTTCATCAAAACTTATTTTTGCTAAAAAAAAATTTAAAAAAGCAAAGTTTTGAATTTACAAATTTTTAAATTAAAAACAGTTGACTTTTAATTTTATTCTCCAATGTAAAGCATCAGACATTTCCAGTCTAGGTAAGTGACTGATGGATGAACAGAATTTAGTGTATTATTTATTTTATTTATTTATATTTACTTATATTAAAATGTATATGCCACCCCCTCCTGCCTCTGGCATCTCGGGGCAGCTCACAACAGCTTAAAAACATTTTAAACAGTAAAATAAACAATAATGATTACAATTAAAAATAATATAAAACCCTATCCCCCCTACCCTAACCCACCCCACCCACCCCATCTCCCTCAGGAAAGGCCTGGCGGAACAGCCAGGTCTTACATTGTCTGCAAAAGAGGGGAGGCTGTAGCCAAGTGGATCTCTGATGGGAGGGAGTTCCACACCTGCAGTGCAGCCACGGAGAACGCCCTCTTCATAGCAGACACCCGGAAAACCCGGGGGAACCCGAGAAGGGCGTCCCCAGCTGACTGCAGGGGTCAATACAGGACCTGGAGGGTGAGGCAGTCCTGCAGATAGGCGGGACCCAAGACGTTTAGAGCTTTAAAGGTCAACACCAACACCTTGAATTGGGCCCAGAAATCTATTGGCAGCCAGTGCAGAGAGCGAAGCACCAGTGTAATATGCTCGCGTCAGCCCTTCCCAGTCAAGGGATGGGCCGCCGCATTCTGCACCGGCTGCAGCTTCTGAACCAGCACCAAGGGTAGCCCCACGTAGAGCGTGTTGCAGTAATCCAGTCTCAAGGTAATAAAAGCATTGATGACTGTGGCCAGATCCGAGTCCGAGGCATATGGCTGAAGCTGACGCACCAGATGTAACTGGTGAAATGTTCCCTTCATCACAGTCTCCACCTGGACATCCAGGCAGAGCTGCGGGTCCAAGAGCACCCCCTGACTCCAGACCTGAGAAACCAGGGGAGGACGGACCCCATCAATGATGGGGGCCACCACTCCCTCGGCCTTCCCCACAACCATCACCTCCATCTTGTCAGGATTTAGCCTCAGGTGGCTCGCCCTCATCCAATCCCCTGAGCGGACAAACAGCGGGAAGGCACCGAGACTGCCGGGCCTGAGTTGGAGGAAAATGAGAGATATAGCTGGGTGTCATTAGCATATTGATGACATCTCACTCCATACTCCCTAACAACCTCTCCCAAAGGCTGCATGTACACATTGAACAAGAGAGGGGATAAGATGGAACCCTGCATACTCCACACGTGAGGCCCCAGGGGGAAGATTAAAACTCCCCCAGCACTACACGCTGGGTTCTCCCGGTGTCCCGGCTGGGTCTTGAACCCATGGCCCTTGAGGTGCTGGACAGGCTCTCCAGCACCTTGCGCCACCTGGTGGACTGGTGAGGGTGTTGGGTTTTCCCCCTTCTGTCTCCCTTGTGTGCTTGCTCCCTGTGTGTCATGTCCCCTCCCAGCTGTAGCCAGTTGCCTTAGCCCTGCCTCCCAGCTTCCTGGTTGGCCACAGGAAGTATTTAAGCCTTGGTGTGGCCACAGGAAGCTGGTGGAGCAACGTCTCTTACCCCCTTCCCATTCTTGT
>QEPC01010852.1:1006359-1057723 GCA_003113815.1 Sphenodon punctatus
TAGTTCTGTCCCCCTGCTCTGTGTGAGCTTATGCTTAGTCCTTTCTCCCTGCTCTGTGTGAGCTTATGCTTGATCCCGTCCCCCTGCTCTGTGTGAGCTTATGCTTAGTTTCCCCCTGCTTCCAGGGTATTGGGTAACCTGCCAACATCCCTGTGGTGGGTTCCACCCTTGGCTCCGGACCCTGACCTCGATGATGAGTCGTGTACCTTCTTAGCCCAGGGTGCCTGGTAACGCTGCTGAGTACCTAATCTCTCGGGCGCAAGAGAGCAACTGAGAGGTTTCAGAGGGTCGTCTTGGGGCCACCCTTTCCCCCCGGTGTCCAGGCCTAGATTCCTCCCTCTTTGTTTCCCTCTCCCCAGTTCCGTCCCCTGGAACCTCGTAATTCTGGCCTTCCTTGTCCCTCCTTGGTTTCCCCCACGGCTCCGTACCTCGGAGCCTGACACCCGGCCAGGAAAGAGCAGAACCATTCAAGAACAGTCCCACCAAATCCTGCCTGGTCCCGCAGCCGAGTCACCAACAACTCATGATCAACGGTATCAAATACAGTCGAGAGATCTAACAGGATCAACAGGGTTGAGTGGCCCTGGTCCAACTCATGGGAGAGGTCGTCGGCCAAGACCACAAGCGTAGTCTCCATGCCATAACCCAGACGAAAGCCCGACTGTGAGGGATCAAGAAAGTTAACCCTGTCCAAATGCCCCTGAAGCTGCTGAGTCACCACCCATTCAATAACCATCCCTAAAAAGGGAAGGTTAGAGACTGGCTAATAACTGGCAAGGGCGTCAGCATCCAAAGATGGTTTCTTGAGCAGGGGCTACACCACTGCCTCCTTGAGATAGTCCGGCACCCTGTCCTCCCCAAGGGAGGTGTTGACTATCCCCACCAGCAACGGACCCAATGTCTCCTGGCTAGCCTTAACCAGCGAGGATGGGCATGGGTCTAGTTCAGAATAGGTGGCTTGATCAGTTCCAAGAGTATCCCCCGCATCTGAGATTTGAGCTATTTTATCCACAAAGAAGTCCACTAACAAATCACAGCAAGCATTTGATGGTTCTATGTCCAGGCGGAGGGAGGCCGGACTGACCAGCCCCCTCACCACGCACATAACCAGACTCTATGCCGCAACCGGTCAACTTCAGTACATGAATGACGCCACCGTCGCTCTAACTGCCATTCTTCCTGCTTCATCCACTTCAGCTCCCTATGGTATACCACGGGGAGCTGCGTTGTCAGCAATTCGAGAGCGGACACCTGGGAACCCCACAGTTGATGGTCTCGGTTAATATGATATTCCACCTGGACACAAGGTCATCGAGTGAACGGCCATCGAGGTCAGAGGAAACCTCCCCTAGAGCTATCTGGAACCTTTCAGGTTCCATAAACCTTCGGGGGCAAACCAACCTAACTGGTTCCACACCCTCCCGGGGGTCAACATATACCAGGATATCTGCCCAGAGGAGATAATAATCCGTTCATGACAAGGGCACTGTTGACACCTCACCCACCAACAGATCCCCTGCCTCAAGGCCTGTGCAAAATATGATGTCCAGGGTATGTCCTCCAACATGTGTGAGGCCCACTACTCTCTGAGTCAGGCCCATGGTTGCCATGGTGGCCATGAACTCATGCTCCGCCCTTCCAAGACTGGGGTCGGCATGGATATTGAAGTCCCCCGGAACTATCATCCTGGGGGACCACAAGACCACCTCTGACTCCAGCTCGGTCAGTGCATGCAGGGAGGCTGCTGTATAGTTGGGTGCATGGTATATCAGCAGTATACCATATATAGTATACCGTATACTGTATCCGGCCAAATCCAACCCCAGATGGAGACCCTCTACCCATGATATAGAGGGAAATCTCCCTCTGTATCACAGGAAATCTCCTCACAGACCAGGTATCCTTAAAAATAATGGCTACACCGCACCCCGATCCCTCCAGTCACGGCTGATGCTGCACAGAGTACCCAGCTGGAACAAGATCAGCCAATATAGGCCCTGTTTCAGTGTCCAGCCAGGTCTCCGTGACACATGCAAGGTCGGCCGCCTGGTCCAGGATCAACTCCCAGACCACAGTTGACTTGTTAGCCACTGACCTCGCATTTAGCAGCATCAAGCCCAGGCCAGGGGCCCTCTGACCCCTGATCGCATCACCACCTGCCTGGGGGACAGAAACACACCATCTGTCCCATCTCACAGGTTGAATCCACCTCCCAGAAGAACCATAGTTCCCCCAGCCCAGAATGACCCCTATGGCTGCAGACCCCATCCCTATCTGCTCCACTGACCCCCTCGAAGGCTGCCCCGCCAGCCCCCTGAAGGAGGTCCCGACCCCCCAAAACACCCCCCATCCTCCTCTGCCACCGGAGAATCCCTCCCCCTCAAAGGGCTGCACCCCTCCCTCACACCGAGGGCGTCAGCCCTTCCCTCCCTAACCCAATCCCCTTGTCCCCCTCCCTCATAAAGAAAACACCCCATCCCCACCCCAATCCCACCTTAAAAATAACCAATAAAGCCTTCCATCCTGCCCCCACCCCCCGGTCCTGCTAAGGGCCACATCTAAGGGCGGTTTGGCGCGGCCCGTAGGTGCACGGCCTGCAGTGCATACCTGTTGCACCACTAGGCGGCAGGCTGCTTTCGGCTGTGCCAGGCCTATAAGTCTGGGCCGTGCACCCTGGCCCCGCCCCCTCCTCCAAGTGGGAGAGGGGGAAGATAGTAGCTGGGGGCCAGGCAGCACAGTTCCTCAGCGAGGCTGGGCTCCTGGAGCGGCAGTAGTGACAGCGGCACTGGTGGTGGCGGCAACAGCAACGCCAGGTGAGCTGCTGGGGGATGGTGGTGGCGGCTTCAATACGGGCTGGGCAGCAGACTGCTTTTGGCCACACTGGGCCCGGAAGTCCTGGCCGTGTGCCCTGGCCATGCCCCCCTCCTCCAAGTGGGGGAGGGGGAAGATAGTACCTGGGGGCTGGGCAGCATGGCTCCTCAGCGAAGCTGGGAATCCTGGAGCGGCGGCAGTGACAGCAGCACCGGCAGAAACAGCAATGCCAGGTGAGTCACTGGGGGATAGTGGCGGCGGCTTCTAAACGGGCCGGGCGGCAGGCCGCTTTTGGACGCGTTGGGCCTGGAAGTCCTGGCTGTGCGCACTGGCCCCGCCCCCCTCCTCCAAGCAGGGGAGGGGGAAGATAGTACCTGGGGGCCTGGCAGCATGTCTCCTCAGCGAGGCCAGGATCCCGGAGCAGCGGTAGCGACAGCGGCGGCGGCAACAGCAACGCCAGGTGAGCCGCTGGGGGATGGTGGCAGTGGCTCGCCATGGGTTGGCATGTCTGATTTAAATTGTTTTGTCCAAGCAGTATAAGATGATTGGATGGTATCTGAAGCTACTCAATGGAAAGATACTAAAAACGAAAGAAAGAAAAAAATTCTCTTGTTTCCAGTGTTATCCCTTATTTGGCTTTATGTCTTTGTTTCTTTTGTTTTTATGCTCTGCCAGTCCTTATGTGTTACTGGATTCACTTTCTCTTTACTTTTTTCATCTATTTCCTATTGTTTCATATGAAGCTTCCCTTTCCTTACTCATTATTTTTAGTTTTCTGTTAACTATCTTCTGTTCAAAAGACTGTTAGCAACAAATTTACATAGCTGCCACATTGCTCAACATAAAATGATCAGCAAAATATCAGTTTTCAAGTATGTGGTGATCGCATCCATGGATGTTTTACCCTTTCAAATGTCTGCACTGTGTTTGTAAATTCAAAGTAACTGAGTCATAGGGGCTTTTTCATTTCATTCAAACATGCTCAGCTATGGTAAGATAAGTTTTGAGGTTGTTACATTGGCTGACCTATTTTGGGATGTCTGTTTTCAAGTAGTTTGATACATAAAAAGGAAATTGGTCTTGAATGAGATGAGCTGGGAAGCATCTGAAAATGACAAAAATACGTAAGTCCATTTCCAACTTGGACATGTGAAACTTGAAATCACAAAAACAAGGAAGTTCAGATTTCTGATTAAAACTCCAAATTTTACACAAATTCTTTGTGCTGAAAGACTGTACGGCTGCTAAATCTTTTCTAATACATGGACAGCCCTTCCATGTCGATTCTCTCTCACACACTTTTGTTGCATGACAATAAACTCATGCTGAAATGGTATAAATGTCCTTGATAAGAATTTAATGTTTCTATATTAATTTTATTATCATCCTGGCTAAAACTATAGAGTATATTCTTTCAGGGAGTATAATACAAAAGATGGAATCTACTGGGGAAAGGATTGATGGAGTGGGATAGCAGAGAAGGAATAGTGTCTTGGTTTTCCAGCAGCTGATCTTATGCTGTATTAGCTGTACAACTGTAGCTGTGAGAAGAGAGTGGTATAGATTTTTTTTTTATTGTCTAAAATTACCAGTTTACATGTTTCCAAGCATAATGTCTTCATTTGGAGTGAGGAATAAATTTTCCCATATGGTACAGTACTGCAAAACTGAGTAGAGTTTGACTCTGAAAGCTTTCCTCTTCCCTTTGAAGTGTCTGGCCTTGGTCATTGCTGAGGATAGGATGTTAATCCACATGCACGAGTGCCTGCATGGCAAAGGGGAATCAATATTATGAGCACCTAATGACTGACAGGAAAGCAGGGAGGGTTGCACAGCTCATCCTCCTCCATCCTGTCTAACCCTTCTCCAGTGGGCTTCTTATTGAGTGATGTCTCAATAAAATCTGTGGCCAGTGGACAGCACTTCCCTCTTTTGCCAATTTTAGCCTTTTCAGTCTGGCAATTCCAATGGTTGATTTTTAGAAGACCAAGTTGGGAAACATTAACAGAAAAAAGGTTTATTTATTTCTGTACGTTAGTGTTGTCTAAACAAGGGTTGTTTAATTCCAACTGAAGCCTGGCACACACAGTTAGTGGAAAGCAAGATAAATCAGAGGGTAGGAGAATGTTGGTGTTAATGTGCACACACATACACCGCTTTCTCAAGACCAGCACTTACTACTAAAGCTGTAAATATAAACTGCCAATTAAATGAGATGAAAAGACCACCAAAACAGCCGTGCCTGGGCCCAAACAGTCCCACTGTGGATTCCCTCCATCATAGGAACCCTGCTAAGTTTATGGGAAACTTTAATGTGTATGCAACATTTTCTGGAAACATCATTATGAATGAGGGTGTGCAATTAGTTTTCATTTTTTTGGTTACTAAAACAAACGGAGCCCCATTCACTTTAGTAACTAATGTTATGAAAATGGATGAATAAGAAAACAATTGTTGTTTGCTTTTATTTTTTTCCCTTTAAAAATAAACGAATAAAATAACACACCCCCACCCCCCAGTGCATGCACAGAATGGTCACTGGGGCCAGCCTGTGCATGTATGCTCTTTTCCAAAATGGCAGCGATACTGCCGGTGCCATTTTGGAAAAGGCCGCACATGTGTAAAATGGCCCTTGCAGCCATTTTAATTAAAATAATAAAAAAATCACTGCACATGCACAAAATGGTCACTGAACCATTCTGTGCATGTGCAACCTTTTCCAAAATGGCACCAGCAACATTTTGCAGGAGGGGCGGGGTATAAATATATTAAATAAAATAAATACATTTATTCTTACTATGATATATGTTAAGGCCTGGTCCGAGGTGAAAACTAGGATTAAGGACCAGGAACTACAAACTCTTAGGGAATCAATTGACCTGCAGAAAGTGTCTAAATTTTATGGTCATTTCTTGACACTGCGGATCAAAGGTTCTTATTTACATAACTTGGCTTTATGGGGAGACAGGATCACATTTATTTTGGCCAGATTCAATTCACTCATATGCTCATTAGTGATGAGCATATGAGCATATGTTCATATGCTCAGTGATGAGCATATGAACAGATTCAATTCACTCATCAGCATATTGGTGACATCGCACCCCGAACCCTCTCGCGATCTCCCCCAGGGACTGCATATACACATTAAACAATAATGGAGACAGGATCGAACCTTGTGGAATACCACAGGATAAGGCCTAGGGGCTTGATGTTTCAGCCCCCAGCACCACCCACTGCTTCTCCCTGAGAGGAATGAGCGTAACCACCCAAGGACAGTCCCGTCCAGACCCCCCAGGTCTCGCAACCATCTCAACAGCAGCCCATGGTCCATGGTGTCAAAAGCGGCCGAAAGATCTAGCAGGATCAGAAATGTCGAACATCCTGCGTCCATCTCCCGGCGGAGGTCATCCACCAAGGCCACCAGCACCGTCTCAGTACCATAGCCGGGGAGGAACCCAGATTGAAAAGGGTCAAGGAAACCGATGTTATCCAATTGTGCCTGGAGCTGCAGTGCCACTGTCTGTTCAATAACTTTCCCTAAAAAGGGAAGATTAGAGACAGGTCGGTAGCTGGCGAGTGTGTCCACATCCAAGGATGGCTTCTTCAGCAGGGGGCGCACCACAGTCTCCTTGAGACTGGGCGACAGCCTCCCCTGCCGAAGGGACGCATTCACTACCCGTGCCAGCACCGTCCCCAAAGTGAAGTCTCCCTGGAGGCTTTCACCAACCAGGACGGGCACAGATCCAATTCACAACTGGTGGCCCTAACAGACCCCAGGACACTCACTGCATTAGGGATGGGTGAACAGAACCAAGTTCAGAAATTTGGTTCGGTTTGGAAATCGAGTTCGGTTCGGACTTTCGGTTCGGTCGACCAAACTGGTTGACTTCATTCCGAACTCCGAACTTCCGAACCGTGTTCACCCATCCCTACACCGCATTGGTCGACGTCACTTCCTGAAACTCATCCCAGAAAGATTGACCGGACAGCATCTCCATAACCTCATGCTCCTCACCTACTGCTTCCAATCTGGTGTCAAAGTTACTCTGGATCTCAGCTATCTTGTCTGCCAAGTAGGTGGCAAACTCCTCACAGCGGGCCTGGGCCAAGTCCCCGTCCAGGTGGAGGAAGGCCGGACTGACCAGCTCCGCACCACCCAGTGCAGCTCCGCTGGACGTGACTTCATAGACGCTATGAGGGCAGTAAAGAACTCCTTCTTTGCTGTCCTCACAGCCTCAACATTGGACCACAAATGGGTTCTATGAAGAAGTCAAACATATTCAGAGCGAGTTCGACGCCAGCATCACTCTAGCTTCCTACCTACCTATTTCATACACTGCAGCCCCTCAGTAAACCAAGGGGCCCTGCGGTGACGAGACGGAGGGAGAAGACGTCTTGGAGTCACTCTGTCAATTGCCCCCTCCAGCCAGATGTTCCAATGCCGGACAAGCTCATCGACAGAGTGGCCATCCGGGTCGAATTTTAACTCCCTCAGTGCCTCCTAGAACCGCTGCGGTTCCATCAGTCTCCAAGGGTGGACCAACCTAACTGATCCATTCCCCTTCTGGAGGAGGTGTGCTGAGAGACTGGCCTGCAGGAGATAATGATCCATCCATGACAAGGGCGTAGTCCTCCCATCCCCCACTAACGGATCACCCACCTCAAGGCCAGAACAGATCAGGTCAAAAATATGCCCCCCCACATAGGTCGGGCAGTTGACCACTTAGGACAGTCCATGTTTGCCACGGCGGCCATGAACTCACGCTCCGCTCCTACAAGGCCAGCGTCGGCATTAAATTTTAACAGGTTTTCTACAAAATCCCCTGAAAATGAATCATTTTTGTGAAATGAAAATGATTGGTGTGTCTTCTGCGCACCCCTAATTGTGAACTACTTTGATTCTGTGGTGAGAAGTTTGTAGCCTGACAAACTCACATTTATAATGGAAAAAAACCAAGCAAATTAGTTAAAGATTCCTTGAGTTTTGGGAGGAACTTTTACAAGAGAGAACTAAATTCAGAGATCTCTTTCACTTAGGTGGCAAGAAGCTATGGTTTATAGTATAAAAATGAAACTGTTATGACTGTTTCAATTATCATAGCTTTTCTAAATATAAGGTCTCTCATGAACTGGTAGGTAGGTACATTTTTTATTGTGTCGGCGATGCCATCACAATTTAAAACTAAGATAAACAACCATATAAACATACAGTTTGTATAAACAAATCATACCATACATAATACAACCTGATTCCACAGAGATACAGAAACCATCACTAAGACTTAATCAGTTTTCCCAGTGAAACCTTCCTTATTTTGTAAATCACATGGCAGTATCTTGCTACCACTAAGGAGGTTTCATGGTTTAGATCTGCAAGCAAATAACTGATAGGGTCAGACAAATCAGCAACTACCTCAGAATTTATCACTGAATTTCAAAATTTAAATCAGGAATTCTCATACAAAATACATTAGAAAGACATATGAGTAAGAGACTTCACAGAGTTATCAGCACAAAACGAGCAATATCTTTGGCTAATAGGGATCTTAGCAAACCTGCCGTCCATTACAGAAGAGGGGAGTACATCTAAACGAGCAAGCAAAAAAGCAGTCCGGTGGGACCACGGAATTTGGGAGAACAGATAGTCAGCACTACGTGCAGGCAGTATAAACCTAGAATAGCACAATGAAATTCGCTGGTCCCCAATTTCCGCTTTACATATCTGGAGTTCCTGGTCCGCACCTAAGGTGCTCCGTTCATGATCAAATTGCATAGATGAGAAATAATGTTCTGTAAAACCCAATGGAGCCAAACGAACTCTTATTGAGTCCTCCCAAGGGCCATTTATCAATACAGAAAAGGCCTCCCTTGATAAGGAACCCACTGGGACCAATTTTACTTGTAACCAAAATCTCAATATACTCTTCTTTGCTAACAGAGCCAAGAAACAAGAACCTGATTCCATTCTAAGAAGAATTTATGGCGAGCACTTAGGGACACATAGAATCCTTCTAAGAAAATTATTTTGAATTGGTCCCATTTCAGCCAACACTTGGAGCCCCCAAAACCGGGGAGGCATAAAGTAATCAGGCAATAACTTTAGCCCTAAAAATGTGTAGAGCAGGATACACTAACCAACCCCCTTTATTATAGAAAAAAGAAACTATACCCTTAGAAGAGGTTTGAGCCTGTATTGTGGCAGCTTTCAAATGACAGTATCAAGAGGCTGTTCGTGCAAAAATGAACCCCAGATACCTAAATTGAGTAACCTGTTCAATATTATTGGAATTCATTGCCCATTTATGAGTATATCGAGGTGGGCTTTCATGAACTGAGTCATAGTACATGCAATTTCTCAAACATTAAAAACTGAATTGCTTAAGACTTTGTTAGAGATATTGCCCACTTGGGAATGCTAACTTCCTTTACAGTCAACATAATGGTTACAACTGGTTCTGCTTACCCTAAGGAGTGCCTCATATAACTGCCATGACAATACTAGACTCTGTGTTCTTAACTGCAGTGCATGATACCCAAATCTGCAGTAAATGCAGAGTAGTGCCTTAGTAGAATAATCAATGAAAAACGAGGAATGAAGCTTCTTGTAACTCAACTAATTTTTTATATTGCATAGTTATTACACACAGAGTTAACTGCATTATAGAATCAACATGTCAAAATAATTTGTTAAAATAAATTATTTATAATTATTATTTATAATTATTATTATTATTCGATGTGTGTCCCACCCTAGTCTGAAGGCTCAGTGCAGACAACAAAATATAAAAATGAATAGAAAAATAAACACCTGAAGTACTGGGTCAGACCAATGGTCCATCAAGTCTAGTATCCTGTCTCCAACAGGGGCTAGTCTTTGGGTAATTTCAGACCAGAGGCTGAGAACCGTGGTTAGAGTGGCCACGATCCAGGATGGGCCAAAAGTAACGTGCGTTACCTTTGGGCCATCCCGGATCGTGGCCCCGACCGTGATACGGGATCGGGTGCAGCAGCCTAATTGGCTGCTGTGCCCGCCCGTCTCCCCAAGGGTGGGTGGCTGAGGGAGCGTGGGGGGGGGGCTGTGCGGCCACATGTCGGTGCCACGCAGCCCCGCCCCCTCCCCAATCCCTGTTAGCGATCAGGCCAGCACGTCTGAAGGCTGGCCGGCCTGATCATGGACCAGGATCCGAGACAGATCCCGGTCTGTGATCAGGCTGGCTAGATCCCGGTCCAGGGTTCAGCATGGCGGGCCTCCGGGCCCGTCATGTCTGAAATTACCCTTTGTCTCTTAGGAGAAGTACCCAACAGGTCACAATAGGCAAACCATTCCCTGTTGTTCTAGCGTCCAACAGTAAGAGGCTACATCCCAAAAACCTACTTGATTAATAGCCATTAATGGAACTATTCTCCAAGAACTTATCCAATCCCTTAAAAAAAATTTCTACACTACCGGTCTTGACCACTTCCTCTGGCAGTAAACCATAAGTTAATTGTGTGCTGAGTGAAAAAAATACTTTCTCTTATTCATTTTAAATCTGCTGCCAGTTAATTTTATGGAGTGTTTCTTTGTTCTAATACAGAGGATAAGTAACCGCTCCCTATCTATGTGTTCCCACCACTCATGATTTTATAAACTTCTATCGTATCACCTCTCAGTTGTCTCTTCTCCAAGCTGAAGAGCCCCAAGCTATCAAGCCGTTCTTCACATGGAAGCCATTCCATACACTTGATCCTTTTTGTTACCCTTCTCTGTACCTTTTCTAGTTCTACTATGTCTTTTTTGAGATGGGGTGACCAGAAAGGACACAATATTCCAGGTGCGGTTGTATCATAAATTTATATAGAGGCATTATGATATTTTCAGTTTTATTCTCTATACCTTTCCAAATGATTCCTAATGTTCTGTTTGCATTTTTGACTGCCGCCACACACTGAGCTGAGGATTTCAATGTATTGTCTAAATGACTTCAAGATCCTTTCCCTGAGTGGTAACTCCTAATTTAGAACCCAGCATTGTATACATATAGTTTTTGTTTTTTTCCCTATGTGCATCACTTTGCACTTGTCCTAGGGGTGGGATATATAAGAATTGGTTCATAATATGATTTTCTCAATTTTGGGGCAAATTGTATTGATCCAATGAATCTGATCCTGTCAAGGGATGCGATCCAAAAAGATTGGTTCCCCCGGCAGAATCTATCAAAGCTCACTGGAGCAGCACTGACTCTGCTCCTAGAAGTTTTCAGGGAGCCCCAGCTCTGTTTCCCCCACCTCCTGATAAATAATAAGAAAAAAACTCTGCAATCACAGAATGGCCACCATGGCCATTCTGCACATGCATGGCCATTTTCCCAAATGGTGTTGGCAACATCAGTGTCATTTTGGAAAACAGCAGCTGTTCTGTGCATACTTGACTGCTGGCTGAGCATGCACAGACCGCCTGCCACTTTTCAAAATGGTTGCCAACGCTGCTGGTGCCATTTTGGAAAATGACCATGCATGCACAGAATGGCCATGGTGGCCATTTGTGCATGCACGGTTTAAAAAAATTATTATTTCTGCCCTGGTGTGCAGCACCACTGGAAAAGTAAAAGGTAAGTTAAACCTTCCCTCTTCCTTCTCAACCAGCCACCATTGCTTCCCAGCACCCCTGCTTGGCATTGCACACCTTCCCTGGACCTCTGCCTGGTCACCTTCCCCAGCGCAGCTGTATCAGGGGCTGGGGCAGGCAGGCATGGGCAGTGGTTGGGGGGAAACAGGTGCTAGTTGGGGGTCCTGGGAGGCAACTACCGCCTCCCCACCCCTGTGCAGCCCTCTACCCCCAGCTCTCCCCTGGACCCAGCTCCTGGGCCCAGCAGGAGTCCAGGGGAGGCAGAGTTGGGGGCAGAATTTGGATTTAGGCCATATTGGTTGGAATCTGAACCGATTCTAATCAATACGATCTAAAATCATATTGAAAGTTGGGTCGATACGATTTTGAACTGATCCCAATTTTCAATATGATTTCCCATCCCTATTGTCCACATTGTCCATCTCTATTGTCCTCCCCTCCTTTTGGAAGCAATTCAAGACCAGGCATTTGGCGAGGGAGATGGGTAGGGGTAGGGGGGATTAGGGTAGGGTGGGTTATGGGGTATTTCTTTTGACAGCCTCCATTATATTTTGTTTTATGACATGCTATTTATTTTAGGGATGTATTTTTTACTATTGTATTTTATTGTGTTTTATGACTGTCAGCAGCCATGAGCTCCTTCAGCAGGAGGGACGGGGTACAAATTTATTTAAATAAATAAGATAAATTTAAATGTCATCTGCCAGTAAGATACCAGTCACCAAGTCTTGCAAGATCCTCCTGCAATTCTTCAGAGTCCACTTGGGTTTTAACTACCTTGTGTGACTTTGTGTCATCTGCAGATTTGATCACCTCACTCTTTACTCCCTTCTCCAGATCGTTAATGAATACATTAAACAATTCCAGTCCCGGGGCACTCCACTAGTTACTTCTCTTCACTGTGAAAACTGATCATTTAGTCCTACTCTTTGCTTCCTATCTTTTAACCAGTTGCCGATCCACAATAGGACACTGCCTCTTATCCCATAGCTCTTTAATTTCCTCAAGAGTCTCTCATGGGGGAACTTATCAAATGCCTTCTCAAAGTCTAGATACACTATATCGACTGGCTCACCCTAACCACATGCTTATTTACACCCTCAAAGCATTCCAATAGATTAGGTCCCAAATTTAATCCCCAGCATCTCCGATTCAGGATCTCTGGTAGCACACCTGGGTGAGGCCTCTGCTGGGGTTCCTGGAGGGTCTCAGGTAGCACACCTGGGTGAGGCCTCAACTGGAGATCGTGGAGAGCCAGATTTGAAACCTGCTGTCCTGTCAAATTGTGACAACACTGGGCTAAGATGGACCATTGTTCTGACACAGGAAGTTCCTGATATCCTTATATGCTTTGCCAAAGGAAAAATCCTTTGAAAAGTCAGCCCTCTTTTTTTAGCTCTTGCATGAATCTTTGTCTATGGCATTCCAGAAAGTCAGTCAAGCTGAAAATTGTTTGTCTGCTTCTAACACTACTTTCATGAATCATCTTGGACATTCTCTGCAGGAGATTTTGATGTTAGCGTGGAGACTGGCCAACACCTCGTCCAGTAGACTAGAAGCTACTGAACTGATTAACTGCTGCTGTTTCTTGACAGCTTGTGGCACAATCTTTTCTGTTGTGTGTGTGTGCATGTTTCATTTAGCTTCTACACTTGCTTGTTCATGTGGGTCTGTGGGATGTTCAGATGTTAACAGTTTCACCTTGGCTTCTATTTCTATTTAACAACGTACTTTCCATCTATTTCCAACATTTCCCTGGCAACTCCTCCTGACATGGGACACTGACCCAGCCCCTGTTCTAACTGTTCATCCGAGGCATGCTTGGTTTTCAACAGTTCCTTCACTTTCTGGCATCCTCCACAACTCTGATCAAAGAGAAATTATTTTCTTTACTTTCCCATATATCTCCAGTGTCTTTTATTTCTTCACCACACTTGAGAATATATTTCTGGGTGACACAAACACCCTTTTGCATTGTTTAGCTCTTTCTGCATCCGTGTCTTTATTTTCAATCCCTAACACTCAATATAAGTTTTCTGTTCCAAGCATAATTTTGCCAGCAAGTTGCAAGCAAATTGCAGGTCATCCAAATGGTCATTTTTCAAGTCTGAAAACAAGCTGGGTGTCTGTCTCAGCCATGCTGTGTTTGAGGGGCTCTTGAAATCTCCAATTTAAGAATCTCCAAATCTCTCTCCATGCTAGAGAGTCATTTCCTTTGCTATGGCATCATGTCCTTCTACTTACACATATCCATTTTTGTCTCTGAATTTCTGATTAAATGTGAATGCAAGGGTAATTTCAGACGTAATGGGTTGTGAGGCCTGCCACGCTGAACCACGGACCGGGATCCGTTTTGGATCCCGGTCAGGAATCAGTCTGGCCATCCTTTAGACGTGCCAGCCTGATTCTTACGGGGATCGGGGCTGTGCAGCGCGACATGCAGCCGCACAGCCCTGCCCCCTGCGCTCCCTTGGCTGCCCTCCCTTGGGGAGACGGGCGGGCACAGCAGCCAATCTAGCTGCTGCGCCCGATCCCATCCCGTGGTTGGGACCACGATCTGGGATGGGCTAAACAGAACAGACGTAACATTTGGCCCATCCAGGATCGTAGCCAATCTAACCACGATTCTGGACCTCCGGGCGGCTGGAGGTCCAGAATCGTGGTCATTTTGATTCCCGCCAGTGATTCACTGGGGTGAACATCTGGCGGGAATCAAACAGATGTAACGGGACAAATGGCCACCACAGGGGATTCACTGTGGTTGACCGTGGTCTCATTACGTCTGAAATTACCCTCAGTCTAAAGGTGCCTGCAGATGTCATGCAATTACCACCTGAAGACCTCAGCAGCAGTTTTAAAGTTTTGCTGCTGGTTTACCACATGGTGGAATCTTTTGTAACATCAGAACAGATCTACTGAATCATATCACTTAGGTTACAGGTGATAAAAACACTATAGAAAAAAATCCATTATTTTTTAGGTAATACCAGTACTATCTTTGCAGTAACTGGTCTCAGAAGAAGCATACCTACTAAGCAAGTAAGCATACGTGTAAGTAAAGTACTAAAATATGAATGGCTCATTTTTAAACTGCTTACCTTTCTCAAAAAACTCTTCCAATTTATCCTTAAAGGGTTCTAGATGCTGTTCTTCAGATTCTCTGCAAACCACTTTCATCTGCTTTTCACAAGCTATAAACAGAAGTACAGAGTTAGAAATTTTGTAGCAGTACATCTGACATCTTAAACAACAATAATATAGTTACTCATAACTGCATAAAGAATGACATACCATTCAAACTCTATCAGGTAATGCATATTTCATACTGCATCTGCCTTGTAGAAACTAATAACAGCATAAAAGAAAAAAATAGCTCCAGCCAAAGGTACTGAGGAGCTGACCTTGCGGATAAGGAGTGCTGAAAATCCTGGAAGTTATGATTATTCTATAGAATTATTTTCACCACAGTCCCATTGTGTCAAGTGCTTCAGAGAAAAAGGTAGACAAAGGCCTTTCCTTGAGCAGTTTACATTCTAAGAAGATAGCAACTTATAAGGAAATGAAGAGAAGTATATAGTTAAAATATGTAGTTTTACATATAGGATACACTATGGGCGTTTTCAGACAAGACACTCCCCACCCACCTCCCACTCACTATACATGTTAAGGACACCCATAAGGCAACACTGCTGCCCCGCAACATGTATAGTGGGTGGGTGGTGGGTGGGTAGTGGGTGGAGAGTGTCTTGTTTGAAAACACCTTATATATAATGCCTTATCATGACCTGAAGTAGAAGGCAAAAGAGGAAAATAGGTCTTTATCAAGTACCTAAAGCTGTCTGCAACCTACACTTTCATAAATGGATTTCAGAAACAAAAAAGAATCAATCATCTCTACATCCCTGCCCCCCATTCAAGAAATGGTGCCAGGTATCCCTGTTGAAGATGGATGATTTCAGACATGACGGGGCGGATTCGCCCCGTCACGAAATGAATTTTGAATTCCCTGCCGGGATGACCCCGTCACGCCATAACAGATGTGCCGGGGGATCCCGGCGGGGAATCGGGGAGGGGGCAGGGCCGCGCGGCGCAACGTGCGGCCGCACGGCCCCCCCCCTCCACGCTCCCCGCTGCCCGCCCTCTGGGGAGACGGGTGGGCGCCGCGGCCAATGCCGCCGCAACACTCGCCCGCTTTGGCCACGGGCCGGAATCCCTGCGGGGATTCCGACCCGTGGCCGCTGTCCAGAGGTGACGGTGGGAGTCACCACGGCGGGGAATCACATTCGCCGCGCGGTGACCTCTGGCCCCGCCGCTTCGGCTGCTCATGCGGCGAATGTGATTCCCCGCCGTGGTAACATCTGGGGGGAAACATCCGTTTCCCCCAACAGACGTTACGTGGTCGCTGCCACCACAGGGGATTGACTGTGGTGACCTTTGACCACGTAACGTCTGAAATCACCCGATATAATAGGGTTGATCTGCTAGCCTTAGAGGGGAGTGAGGAAAAACTAATACTTAATACTTAATTAATAATAATAAATTGCATCTGATCAAATGGGGATGTAAATGGCATTGGACACAAATTGTAGGCACCATGGTCCAGTGGTCTCACATACACAGTATAAAACGCTGAGGTACACCACACGACAGCACTTTTTAGACAAATTTGCCCAACATTATACCTTGTGTTCTCTTGAAAGAAAAAAAATGGAAGAGCTCTAAAGCAATGGTAATTATGTTTTACAAAAATTCAATTTCTGAGAAAAGAAACAAGAGTCCTTAAAGATGTATCTGACAGAACTGAAACCTTTAATCCCCCTAAAATATTTCAGCTATGATAAAATCAAATATTTGGAGCAGTCTGATGGGTTTGTTTACAGTAAGTGACTGAAACAGTTAATTCCCACCTACATGATTCCTGATTCCAATATAAATTCCAAATCTTAAAATAAAAGATTATGGTATGGGAAGGAAAGAATGTGTAATCATTAAATATACATTTTAATATTAGTAGATGTCAAATTTTATTTTTGCAGTGCAGGGAAGAGATCTACAAGAAGTTGAGAATACATGAATATATTTTATTTGTATGCAGGCAGCAGAGACTATCACATGCTTGGACCACCAGGAATGATTAAGTTAGAAGTCACTTCAAATATTTAAGTTGGAAGAAGCTTTTTAAAAAAAACATAATGAACAGAAATTTGACATTGTTTAAATGAGGGTTTTTTAGCTCCCCCACCTATCTATTATTTATTATCTTATTTGTTATTTTAGCCCTGTCTTAATATTGTTACATTGTATGTTTTAAATTGTTTTTATTATGCTTTTAGTGTTGTAAGCCGCCCCGGGCTGCTTTTGCAGGAGGGGCGGGGTATAAATCTTTGAAATAAATAAAAATAAATTTAAAAATTGTCTTGCAATTTCTTGCTGCAGAAAAATGCTGAAAATATTTGTTTCCCTATAAAAGTATTTACAACTCATTACAAATAAAATTGTTTCCACATGCATGAAATATTTAAAAATCCTACATCTGAAGAGGTCCTGTGTTTGTCCCCAGGTTGTGATGAAAAGTCCAATCCCATGTCATTTCATGTTATGCACTGGACTCAAGAGTCAGCCAGGCTGTCTGTCTAGCAACCCTTTTTGTTCAGGGTCAGGGGTCCACCCTTGCCTCCTATTGACACCTTGAAACATTTCTGACCTGCTTTTACCATAGCTCACTTGGAGGTATCAAAAACCTGTTCAGTGTAAGCAGAAGCACATGGCACCCACAGAGGAATTTCAAATGGAGTTTTGCAGCCACCCCTAAGTATGGCTCTATACTCTCTGGGCATGCTCAGAGGTCAGAACAATGACACAGGTGAGGACAGGTCAAGGCTGCTCAAATTCCCTTGACTCAGCTAGTTCCGGGTCAACCCTATTCCATTTGAAGCAAAAGCAACTATGAGAGTGGTCTGTGAAATTAACCTGAAGGCTGGAATGACACTGCAGTGGCAGTTTGGGAGAGTTGACTCAGGCTGTTTTTACATGAGCAAAATTATTCCGAAGTAGCTGTCAGTCTGGATTTATCATTCTGGAGTTATCAATCAGGAATAACCGTATACACAATCATGCACCAAATAAGCACTAATCTGCTTGTCCCGAGGTTGTGATGGCAGTGTAAACATTTCTTCGATATAAGAGTCACAAGGAGGAATGCATGAATCCCATGGTGCAGCCCAGTTGAATTAAACCACCTTGGGGAACTCTGACTAGCGCAACAGCGCGTCGGTCTTGTCATTAATTGACTGGGATGTAAATTTCCAGAAGGGATTGTATCTGTGTACAGAGCTGAGACAAATAGGGGATTCAGCCACATAGCACAGTTGAATTTTTGAGCCTTCTTTTGCTTTGATTTCTGGGTGCTGTGTGGGCAGCTGTGAGCTCCTCTCCTCTCAGTGTTCTTGCTGTGCCACCCTATGCCACTTGTTGTCATGGGTCCCTGGAGCAGGTGGGCGTGCTCACAATTTCCCTTGGCTGTAGGGTCATAGTGGATTAGGAGGCATCATGGGTAGCATTTTGTCACAGTCTTCTCTGTAATTTTTATTTAATCTAATTTATTTATTTATTTTAAAAACTTATTACCTCGCCCCTCCTGCCACAGACAGCTCAGGGCAGCTTACAATCTAATAAATCCCTACCTGTGACATTTTGGCACCCAAGACTGCAGAATACCATAGAGACATTGGGTAGAGGGGAAGTAAACTCTACTCGCAGTTCTCTATGGCAGGGGGGTTCTAGTCCGGAATAAGCATTTATACGATCACTATTCTGGACTTATTTTATTCTGGAGTAAATAAATCCTTGAATATCATGTTGAACAATGCCAGCATAAAAACAGGAAATAGGAGTTAACAACCAGGAAGCAGAGGTTATTTAAACTGGCACAGCAATTCACACCATCAACTACAATTCAGATTTAGATGGGTTAATGCTGGTATTAACCATTCTTGTCCTCCTTGATCTCTCTGCTGCCTTCGATACTGTTGACCACTCACTCTTGCTGGATTCCCTTCACTCCCTTGGCTTTTGTGGCTCTGTCCATAACTGGTTCTCCTCCTACCTCTCTGACCGCTCCTTTAATGTGTCTCTCTCCAACTCCGCCTCCTCCTCCTTCCCCCTCTCAGTTGGTGTTCCTCAAGGCTCTGTTCTTGGCCCTCTCCTCTTCTCGATCTATACCTCATCCTTAGGCAAACTCATTGCCTCCCATGGCTTCCAATACCACCTCTATGCTGATGACACTCAACTCTATCTCTCTACTCCCTCTCTCTCTCCCTCTGTTCAAGCTCGTCTCATCAACTGTCTCTCTGACATCTCTACCTGGATGTCTCAACGTCAACTCAAACTCAACATGGCTAAAACTGAACTCCTTATCTTCCCCCCTCATCCTTCCTCTCCTTCCTCACTGTCAATAACTATTGATGGAGTCACCATCCTGCCTGTCCCCCAAGCCCGTAGCCTAGGCTTCATCTTTGACTCAGCCCTTTCTTTTAAACCCTACATTGACTCTGTTGCTAAATCCTGTCGCTTCTCCCTCCATAACATTGCTAAGATTCGCCCTTTTCTCTCTGTCTCGTCTGCCAAAACTCTTGTTCATGCTCTGGTCATCTCTCGCCTCGATTACTGTAACCTCCTTCTCACTGGCCTTCCCCGGTCTCACCTTTCTCCCCTCATCTCTGTCCAAAACTCTGCTGCCAGGGTCATCTACCTCGCCAGTCGCTTCAACCATGTGCAGCCCCTCCTCTCTTCGCTTCACTGGCTTCCCCTTCCTGAACGAATCCTGCACAAGCTCCTAGTCTTCACCTATAAAGCTCTTCACAACCTTGCTCCCCCCTACCTCTCTGCACTTATCGCCCTCCATACTCCAGCCCGTGCACTTCGCTCCTCCTCTGTCCCTTCTCTCACCCTTCCACGCCTTCCCTGCTCCCCTAAGCGCCTTCGTCCCTTCTCACTTGCTGCCCCCCATGCCTGGAACTCCCTCCCTGTCCACATCCGCCTTGCCCCCTCCCTTCATACCTTCAAATCTCTCCTTAAAACTCACCTCTTTCGCTCTGCTCTGTCTGACTCTTTATCCTGCTGAGCCACTATTCCTATACCTACGATCGGTTTACCCTTATCCTTGCAACATGGACCTGCCTGCTGTCATTCTCATCGTAACCAAGCCAAGTACGTGCACTTGAGACCTCGCATCTTCATGAATGTTAGACCCCTTGTCTCTCCCTCTGTTCCCCTTCCTAAGTCTCTCCCCCAGCTCCTGTCTCTCAGATTGTAAGCCCTAGGGGCAGGGACCGTGTCTATTTTATTACTTTGTAAAGTGCCAGGTACACTGCTTGCCCTATATAAATGTTTGTTAATAATAATAATAATAATAATAATAATAATAATAGTATTAGAATAATGTAAAAACAGTCTCAATCTTAGAATGTACTCTTCTGCCTGGTCAGCTGGAGACCACCATGGAGAAGGACTCAATCCATCAGAGACTAAATTGTAAGGCTGCTGTAACTGACATGCTTCATTGTCCCCTGTACCTTTACCTGACTTCTCATTGCTACCCCATTTTTAGTAATGTTTGATTTGTTCTAAACAGACATAATTTGGTCTGTACTCTAAGGATGTTTTCAGACATGATGGCAGCAAGGGGCCAACCTGGATGACCCAGTCCAAAGAGAGAACCACCGCCGACCCAGTTGCCAGAACAAACATGACAGAGTCCTGGTGGCCAGAGAGCAGTCCCACCACCACCACCGATCAGAGTGTTGGAGAGGCAGGAAACAAGCTTTACGGTGGACTGGGCCGGGCTCACCCTGCTCCAGGAACCACAGTGATGTGTAGACATGGCAGACTGTGGGCAAAAGAAGCTGCTGGAGCCCAGCCACAACCAGACTCTGTGAGGCTGGGGGAGGCCGGAGGAACAGGTAACCAGGCCAGCACAAGCAGGTGGCTGCCAGTCACTGGGGGACCCAGCCATGTAGACCGACAGTGGAAAAACAAAGCACACCCACAGTGCAAGAGATAAAACAGTCCAGAGCCATGCTGGCCTGAGAGCTCTGTCCACACACCATAGATCACCAGAGGCACGGTTCCCTCACATGGGTGGGACATATGAAAAATGGGGGAGGTGGGTGCTGGCCCCCTCATGCCTCCAGACAGCAGAGTCCAAGGGTTCACGGGTGGGGTAGGGACTCAGCAAGGTCTACAAAGTTCAGTTCCAGGGTGCTGTACAGCAGGTTGTGATGGCTGGCCCATACCCACCCGTGCATTCCACAGAGTCCACATAAATTTCAGTTCCAAATGGGCAGAGTCTCTGGGGGAGGGGGCAAACCCACGTGCTCCACATAAAATATTTAGTGATACATGCCCCTCTGGTATCCCATAGCCCCCATATAGAAAGCAACCAGGTAAGTGTGGCTCGAAATGGTCTCCAATTGCTAAACCCACTTGGACATCAGGACGAGTCCAGACCTCGTATATGGCGTGAAGTTGGGCAGCAGAAAGCTCCCCTTGCAAGTAGGGCCTACTGGATGGGTCCTCAGGGTAGATCTGCTCAAGCATTCAGCTGAGGCAGGTGCTGTGGGACTGTCCATGGCCATGGGCACCCAGAAGGGCACAGGTGAATGATAATGCCAGAGAAGAATGAAAATTGGCAAAATTTGGGCAGCTTGCATATCTCCCATAAAGCTGTGCTCTCCTCAGTCCTCCATGGAGCCATGGCATCCCAGGGTTGGGGAGGTGCACTGTATATAAATACCCGAAGACTGAGGTCATGGGCTTGCTGGAAGCATGTGGGCTCACTTGGTTGAATGCCGAAGCAAACAGAGGTGCTGACTTATAAGTTCAAAGACCGCATGACAAGAGACAGGATCCACCAGCAGCTGCTGAACTTCCCATCTGTGCCATATATCAGTCAGAGACATGGTTCCCCATACAGTCCAATTACCAGGGCACCCATCCCTGGGGCAGAGGGCAAGGGAAGAGACACCCCCCTTACATGGTACAAAGTAAGAGGGAAAAGCATGAGGTATGAGCCCTGGAGAAAAGACAGATAGTCATGGAAAATGCTGTTAAAATAGCACCAAGATCACCAAATAAGAATGGAATGCAGACACCAAAGGCAATGGTCAGCAGGGAAACACAATTCCCACAGAGAGGAGAAGGGAAATATACACAGAATGATTCATTTGTGGTGGTCCAGCAAACCAGGGAAGGGCGGTGGGAACCACCCAAAGCTCAAATGATCAAAAGCAATTCACGGGAAGGGGCCATGATACCTATCAGGTCTGAGGCTGCAGAGGGACGCAATGTGCTGGGCAGTCGGCACTCACCCAAGGGTACCCCCACAGTGTGATAAGCCACATGAAGCCAGTAATACCTTTGCAAGACCCCATAATGGGGGCCCCCTCCATCCCTCCCACACACATGGAAGGATGCAACGCCCCACACATGTCAATGAGCGGCACCAGTGCAAAATGGACAGAGCATAGCATGATAAAAGGGTTAATAAGCACCACACAGCTGTGTATGGAACATTCAGGTCTATATAGGCAGACTCAAACCATGAGCAAATTGGCACTGATTTGCCTCAGAGAAGCACATTAGACAACACCCTTGAGATCTAGTTGGTATCTCTGGTCTTTCCCATCCAGCACACCATGGATGAGGATCCGGTTGCTGCTCATAGGCTGCTCCTGTTCTGTGCAGGGAAGTGGTGCAGGCAGTATCTGTCATTGATGCAGTTAGGTCTTGACCATCAACAGCTAGTAGCCAGTAGATTCCAGCAACTGTGCAACCAACAGACCAGGATCTTCAGACAAAGCCGGAGGAGGCACACCCGAAGGGCCAGGCACCGTTCGGTTGTGCAGCTACGGCTCCTACAGAGCTCCAGAGAAGCCATGCTAATGAGTACCTGGGACTCGGGAGCTGCAGCAGGCCACCTGTAGCCTGTCCTGGTGCATTGCAGCAGCATCAACATTTACCGGGCAATGCCCATTCAGAGGATCACCTGGATTGTGCCCAAGGCAGTGCAGTGGTGGGCAAGGGTCCTCAACACTGGGATGATGCTGTATGGATTGTGAACTTCCAGATGCAGAGACACCTCATCTTCAGGATAGCAGATCGACTCTGGACATGGCTGAAGAGGCAGCACGCACCAATCAGGGTCCCAATCCCCATCAAACAGCGTGTGGTCATAGCAATATGGCACCTTGTCAGTCCCAAATTCTGTCGCTCTATAGTCCAGCACTTCAGTGTTGGGACCGCCACCATAGTGGTGGAGGTCTGCGAGGTCATCAAGATGGCCCTCCTCAACCCAGTGGTGCAACTCGTAGACCAGTATCAGGTAATGGCTTCTACATGGTTCTACTTTGTGGAGGCCAACACAGGGCTGGGTGTGGCTGAGATCAAATGGAACCTCTAACCACAGCAGTGCTTGGGGTAGTGGGCGGGGTTCATGGCCCCCCCCCCACTCTTCCTCATGACTGGTGGAAACATGATGATGGTTACAGACATGTGGCTCCTTACATGGGGTCCATGTGCCTAGGGTCACACCCCACCACACTGCCAGACCTCGAGTCACCTTACCCAGGTTCAGTGATGGCAAGCAGCGGGGATCAACCATCTGGTACAGCACAATATTCTCGCGTGTGAAGCCACATACTGACCACCCCAACCCCCAATGATTGTGGCATTTTGCTGTCCGGGTGATGCATGGGTGTTCATGGTTGCTTGGGCCTGTGGAAAAAAGCATAAGCTGGCTTTCCTCACAGGCCCTTCCCTTTCCCAATCCCGACAGACCCAGATCGGCTGTACGACGGAGGGCACCATCCCCTGCTAGTGTGCTGTCTGCCAGAAGAGGTTGAGCATGGGGTGCTCGATGGCTGTGGTTGAGGTTTTTCTAGGAGTGGTGCAGTGCAACCAAGGGCCCACCTCATGGAGGCAAACACTCTGCCTCTCCTAGGGTAACAGCAGACATGCACTGAACCCCACCTCAGCACCAGGTTAGTGTCGCCCCAAAACATTTCTCAGGCAAACAGTGGTGTGTATGGATGTGGTAGGCTGCATAACAGCTGCACATGCATCATTGGGCAATGGGAGCAGTAATATGTCTTGTTTCTGGTCTTTTGTAGTTTGGGACCTGAGGCAGCAGCAAGAGGCAAAGCATTCCTGGGTTACCCTGTCCTTAGGTGAGGTCAACAACATGGTGCTGTATGTTGCCTCCATGTGCTCTCTCGGGCACAGAGTGCATGATGGAGCAGGTGCAGGGTGGCTGGGAGGGGCCTGCCCTGAGGTTTGCCTATTACACCATTGCAGCCTCCTGTATATAGTTCATGTTAGTATGTTTTACCCCCTGTGCCTGTTTCATTTGCTGCACATTTGGATAAATGGTTTTGCTACATTTAGCTGTACATTGCATGGTTGCAGGGTGTGTTTACATGCACCCTGATTGATGTGGGGTGTGTGCAAGAGAACAGAAGTCCCTCCACCTCTTCCCACAGCCCACCCCAAGAATATGTGCTACTCCAATGTTTTATACATGCAGTGGCCAGGAAAGAATATGAGGAAACAACATTTAATGAAACATACTTTTATTCACTTTGGTTGGGAATGCAAAAGCCAGAAAACATATGTATACAAATTTGCCCCTGACCTTGTTTATATAAAATAACTATTTACAATGAAATCAAGATTTCCCAGCCCCTCTGCCCTGCCCTTTCTCCTCCTGCTTCCAGACTCTCATCCCCATTTGGGGTGGTGGTGAGATGGTTCCCTGTGCCTCCAACACTGGTTCCTCATCTTCCTCTCCCTCCTGGCTCCCTGCTGGTGCAGGTGTGCCTAGCAGGACCGATGACTGGGTGACTGCATGGCTAGTGAAGGGTTGGGCCAATGGGTGCCCCTGGTCTCTGACTGGCGCAGGGAAGCAAAGCTGTGTACCCTGGGTCCACTGTGCTGGCTCCTGCAGAGGCAGTCAGAGGGATGGGAACAGAGTGGGCCACTGGTAGGGACCCATGGAGGAGGCTGGGTCCAGAAGCATTCCCTGTTGCAGCAGTGATGGAGGTAATCGCAGCACCTGCATGGACTAGGAGGGCCTGTCTGATGGCAAGGGAATCATCCATTTTCTGGAGATACTGCTGACCCTCCCTCTCTGAGGAGCGGTGGCACTTCTCTGTTCGCTGCAAGTGGCAGGTCCATTCCTTCCTCTCCAACAGGTGGTCTGTTCAGAAGTCTGTAAGAAGGTTATAATGGGGCACAGCAACCTGCTGCGTGGACCGCTGTTATGTCTCTGCCAGGCCCCTCATGACATCCTTGATCTCGTCCGTCTGGCATGTGCTCTCCTGTCGCAGCTCCTCGGCTAGCTCCTCCCTGCACTGCTGCACCCGTGCCCAGTATCACCTCTGGTGTTGGGCACCTGGTCCTGGTTCTGCTGGGGCATCCACCTCTCACCGCTGTGGATCTGTGGACAGAAGGCATAGGGAGCCATTGAGTCAGGGCCAGACTCAGGGACAGGCAATATAGACCCAAGTGGCTGGTGGGGGCATGACAGATTCTCTGGTTGAAGGGTTTTCATACAAGACACTCTCCACCCACTACCCACCCACCACCAACGCACTATTTATGTTACAGGGTTGCAGTGTTGCCCAATGGGTGCCCTGCAACATGCATAACGGATAGGAGGTGGGTGGGTAGAAAGTGTCTTGTATGAAAATGAAAGTCAGCAAGGGCCTTTAACCCCAATACGGTCTGGATACAGGGGTTAATGGCCCACCCATTGCCCTCTGTTCGATCAGGGCAGGGCCCTGCCTCCACCACATAGAGAGGTCTTGCATGGGTTTATGACAGTTGCCCTTCCTTTGGGACCACCCTGCCCCCTCATGCCTGTCAGCCAATGGAAAGCCATAGAACACAGCACCTACACCCGCGTGATTCTGCTGCACTCCATTCAGAGCTGCCTGCAGCCTTGAGGTCAGCTGCTATGGTCCCCTAGCCCAGCACCCAGCCCAGCCTACCAGGGTGATGTCTGGGGTGGCGGGCAGGGTTTTTGTGCAGCTGCAGAGGATGCCCTCTGTTGTGGGTGTGTAGGACTCTTTGTTATTATTATATCATGTTTTACTACCTGTTGTGGTTTATTTTGTTAATTTCAGTATATTGTCCCACAAGGGGGGAGCCACGCCCTCCCACCACCTTCAGTGCATAGCATACAGGGACGTGCCACAATGGCATTTGGTACCACTGTGGTTGGTGGCCATGGGAATCCATTTATAGGTTTAATCCCCCATAGTGCCCTCCCAATGACCTCCTGTCCCTACCTGCATCAAGGGGGAATGTCCTCTTGTCTGGACTGCTGGGCCAGTTCCCCCTGGGGCTGTGGGACTTCTGTGAAGGAAGCACATACCAGGGGAATACCCTTGGTGACTATCATATGCAAGCTCTCTGTCCTAAGTGCCCCTCGCCATGAGGTGTGACCTGCCCCTGGCCTTGCCACCTTCTCGACCTCCTCCTGTGCCTACTTTCAGGAGGGGGTCCCTGAACATCCCTGACCTCCTCAATGTTCTCCTACTCCTCCTGGACACCTGTTGATGGGGAACATAATGGGACTCATGTTTGGGGCTGCCTTTATCTGACATCCATTTTTCTGTCTCATCCCCCTTTCCCATGCCCACGTGCCCCCTCCCTCTCCATTGCTCTCACTTACTGCTTGCCTCTGACTGTATGTTCCTTGTCCTCTCCACCTCCACATCTGGCCCTTCCTGTACGGTGTCGAGGCTCTCTTCCTCGGGGAAACAGGTGGTGAGGATCTGGATGGTTTCAGTGTCTGACCCCTCCGAGTTGGAGGCTGGCTGGTGGATAACTGGTCGCGCACCACTGGGGGTGAGCCTCAGGGGCCAACTTCCACCCTGGAAGGAAGGGAGGTGCTGGAATGAGTGGGTGCTTGGCCCAACCATGGGGAGTGGTTGGTTCAACTGGCTGCAGCCCTCGGTGACCCCAGTGCTGATCACACATGGGGCCACAATGGAGCCCTGCATTCAGAGGAAGGAGTCAAGGACAGCAAGGTACGGTGCACTTCTGGGGCCCCGAGCCAGACCAGTTGTTGTTGTCCTTTATGTCCTTGTACCCTCTCCTCAGCTCTTTGGTCCCCAGCTGGCAATGGGTGGAATCACAATGGTATCCAGCCACAGTCATCAGCTTAGCAATCTGTTTACACCCACTTGTTCTGGTGGGAGGTGGAGCTCTCTCTGCATCTCCTTGTTCTCGCAGAGGCAGATGAAGGCCACGGTCTCCTTATGGCCACAGGGGACCCTTCTCCTGTGGGTGTGGAGTGCTGGGGCATTGCTGAGGACCCGAGGGTTGCTCCAGGTTCTGGTGCTAGTGGACACCTGTGAATACGATGGGAAAGGAGGCATATGTGAGTCTGGACAGGTTTGGGAAGCAGCGGCTGCCCCCCTGCATCTCCTCCCAGGACTGCTGGCTTACTCAGCTGGGTCTTTCCTCCTCCTCTTGCTCCTGCTGCTGTTGCATTCCTCCTGGGTGGTGGTGGTACCCTGGGTGCTGGGTGGTTTCGATGTCAAACCTGTTCTGGCCAATGTGTTGGTGCCTTTGTTGCCAGGTCCCTTTAAACCTCCTGTGTGGTCTGGTTGCTGGAACATTCCTGGGTGACCACTGGTTTGATCACTCTCCCTCCTTCTTGGTGGGGCTCTGTGATCCTGGTGGATCGTGCTCTGCCCTAGGTTGGGTCGGCACAAACCAATATGATGGCACTATTTCCCCACTTTTGCCCAGTTATGCTAATCTTAGCCCAGACTGTTCCTCAGTGATCTCCCAGAATTACGTCCCTGGCCATCTGGCACAATGGTCCGGAGTGGCAACAGATCAACCCGTGCTAACATCTGGCAGCTCGCGAACTGTTGTGATGGTGTATCCAAATACATATCCGAATATAATATATATTTGGATATATATATATTCTGACATATTATACAATATATATTATATATAATATATATCCGAATATACTCAGCATACAAATTTAATTAATTAATTAATTAATTAATTAATTATATGATGATTGTTTAGTGGAAACTGGTCCTTAAACAATAGCACTCCTTAAATTAGGTTCTGTTTTATTGGGAGACAAGAACAATATTGGTTTAATTTGGAAAGCTAGGCAGAATTCTGACTAATTGGCAATGAGGAATAGGAAGATTAGAGAAGGTGCTGGTAGAATACTTGCTGCTGGGTCCCAAGGCCTTTTTGCTAGCTTAAGTCATAACAGGCCTCAGTTTCTCATAACACCAAGTGTGCTAAAAAACATGTTCATTTCTTCATTTTTTCTCATTCTTTCTCAATTTTATGTTTTAAAGTTATTTTTCATTTTAAAAGCTATTTTTAAAGCTAATACTTCTTTTCTTCAGTTTTCTCATTTTTATACCTTTTAAAAGCTATTTTTCTCCATTTTCCTTATTTTGAAAGCTATTTTTCTGTTCCCAGTTGTAAACTACCTCTCTTTTGTCATGAAAAAGGGCATTTCTTGTATTTTTCCCCATTTCTACCTTTTTGAAGTTATTTTTATTCCCAGTTGGGACATAGTTTTTTTTGCTCTACCAAGGGAGCAATAGTTTTTCAACTCAGTCTCCAGCCTTCAACATATCAGCAAGCCTACATCTTGTCATCCCCAGCTGGACTTCAGAAGCCTGATCAACTTTTGGAGACCTGTCTGTATCTGTGTGGTGAGATATATTTTTAAACACTATCTATTTGTAATCAATAACCTTTTTGTGTGCTTTTGTAATGCTTTTATAGTAGTGTGTAAGCCAGTTTGGCAGAGCAATAAATTGTAGTATTTATTAGTCATAATAATTGTCTATTGTGACTTTTTGGGTGAGGAAAATTTAGTCGTTCCTCGGCAATCCTTGAACCCTGGTGAGGCTAATTCCTGAGAGAATCTCAGGGTAACAGTGGAGCTTGGATGCGGATTGAATTTAATTTATTTATTTAATTAATTAATATTATGTATAATAATACTTCTATACCATCCCCTCCTGTCAGATGGCAGCTTGAGGCAGTGTAGATGCTTGCGAGATTCTCAAAATAGCTTCCGGGTAACACACATGCACAGAATGGCCACATTTTTGTTTTTCTTAGAATCTCATGAGATTTTTGAGAAACCTCAAAAAACACTCTGCGCATGTACAAAATGGTCGCTGGGGGGTTTGCATGTGCAGAATGGCTGTGGCAGCCATTTTGTGCATGTGCAGAGCATTTTTTCTTTTAGGTCATAAAGAATCTCATGAGATTCTTGAAAACCTTGGCAAGAACGCACAAGATCTTGCCAGGGCTGAGAGAATCTCACACATACTTGCTAGTGCTGAAACTCGGTCCTCAGATTTCCTCAAAAACCAGTGAGGACTGAGGAACTCAACTCAATTTTCTAAGCTCCAAAGTTTGAGGAATGTCCCCCCCCCAAATTTTGGAACTCGAAAAATGCTTCGCCGAGTGCAGGGAAGAGGACCAGAGGCTGGCGCTAGGCCCCTGCTTCCCCTTCTCTGGCCCCTGTTGGCCAGGGAGAGAATAGGCCAGTGGGGGCCAGGAAAGAGGGGGCGTGAGGGTCTAGCAGAAGCTATGGGGTGGGGTGCTTAAGGGGGTGGGGGCCCAGTGGGGGCTGAGGGGTAGAGTACTCACCCTCCAGAGGGGCTCCAGCAATGAGTGGCTTTCTCCAGGCTGAATAAGTTTTTAAAAAGCTGGGCATGCTCAGAAGGGCAGCATGCTCAGACCTTTCCAAGATGGCGCTGGCAGCCAGTACCTCTGCTTTACAATTTAGATAAGCAGAACAAGGTTTTTACACAGTTAGCCATTGTTTGTTTCGTTTGTGGGCTAGACAGAGAAACTGTGAATCGTTCAGAAAACAACTATAAACAATGTGAGTGGTGCAATAAATGAAACAAACATTCTCTTACTTGAAGTTGGCAGAAATTAAATGTTACAGTTTTGTGGCTACTTTTCCTGTATGTTTTTTTTTTTTTTTTAAGTCTAGACAGAAAAAGCCACACAAAGTAAGCTTCAGAATTGTTTAAACCTAAATATAAAATGACGCAAGTGTGAAACGAGATGTACATATTTCAAGCTCTCTAACTGTAATTTGACATCCTGGCATGAGTTTCAGAGCTTGAATTAAGAGCATTAATGTTATGGGAAATTATGGTGAGGCAAAAATGGAAAAGACATTATTACTACAAACATTTATAAGGCGGTATCTTATTAGAGTCTGCTATCATTTCTGGAACAGATAGCATACATTATTACTTTTTGAGTGCCTTAAAGCTAAAGCATATCTTTCCCTGGATCTAAATTCTAACTATATAACTGTAGATGAGATAAAATTGGTGAAAGTCAAAGAGAATGGAACTAGATAACTGTAGGGCTGAAAGGAACCCCAAGGGTTATCTAGGCACTGATAAACCTAAACCATCACTGACAGATATTTGTCTAATCTTTTCTTAACTTCCAAAGAAGGAGATTCCACAGCTCCCCATAGGCATAGGTACCATTTGTGCACGCACAGTGCATAAGATTGCACTCCAAGTCTGTACGTTCTGCCAAAGTTTTGTTCCTTTTGAATAAAATGCAAAATTAATCTTTTCCTCAGTTGACACATCAAATCTTTGGCTGGTAAGCGCTCCTCCTCTTTCTCTTCATCCCCACTTTCTTTACCTCCTCCACAGGAGAAAGTGGGTGCACATCTTCCAGAATTACCATTCTTACCAAGACTGATATGAAAAGCATAGACCTGACAAGATTAACATTCCTATATTGGGCACCTAGAAATTAGTGATGAATAGTGAAATATAAATATATAGCTATTTATATTATATGGTTATTGACAATTATATTTATTTTTTATCTGTATTGGTATTTGTATTGTTGCTGTGTTGTTTATTTTTTGGCTATTGTGGAAGCTAAATTCCGTAATAAAATTGAATTGAATTTAATATATAGCTATACCAAGCCCCTGATCCAAGGTCCAGGCACATGGTTTGCTGAACAAGTCATTACTGGCACCCACAGTAGCATTTATGGGAATCATCCTATGTCTTGGGTAAACAATATTTTTAGAAGTTTTCCCTAAGAAAATGATAACTGTTCTGTTAACAAAGAACCTGCCTCAAGAGTAAAGAGAGTAGCAAGTTTTTAACAATTCCACAATAATGTAACCGGACAGACCTTGAGCAGACACTGAGATATACAAACAGCAGTGGCTGTTAGCAACTTTCACTGTGGCATAATTCATGAAAGATAGTATCAGTGACAGGTTTACAGGAGTCCATGGTGTTAAATACTTGGCTTCACTGTCAGGATAATTCCCATAAACGCTACTGGTGGGTACCAGTAAGTATTTGTTCAGCAATTCACTGTTATCAACACTGGACTATTTCTGGTTTTGCATTTACTTTTAAAATGATACTTAAAAATACCAACTCCTGCCTGACTGACATTGTAGTGCTCTTTATGTGAAGGTTTGTTTATATGCAATGATTCCTCTGACAGATTTACAAGTGTCTGTGGAGTTTTAAAAGTCTATTGCCCAACAGGCATTAAGCAAGAGACATGCAGCTTTGTAAATATTTTAGCTTGTATTGGCGATTTTTTAAAACTTTGAGCCAAATAGTGCATTAAATCTGAACAGAGTGGCAAACTAATAATCAGCAGTTTCTTGCTTTGTTTGACATTTTTTCTAATTATTTTCAAGCTCGTGATGGGAAGCACAATGCACATCCAACTGTCTGAAAGTTTAGACTTCTTAAATAACTTTTTATGTTAAGTTCCACACACTCTTTTCTGTAACAGTTCATTAAAAATAAACAATTTTCAAAGAACAGTTGATATGATTGACACAAAATGTCTATCAAGACAATGCACCAGAAGTATGTCAGAGGAAAGGATGACCTACAGCTATTTGCTGGGGATGCTAAAATTGGTTATTTATAGTAACACAGGTGTGCATTGCATTTGATGGTAACTGTGGATTGGGTGAATTGGGATGGAACATCTTTGTGGAAAAGCTAACTGGATAGATTTTGGTTATATTTCATTAGACTCCTTGAAACTTAAAAAAAGTTGTCTGATGCCTTTTCAGATTTGTTTATGAGGGACACATATAATCTGATTTTATCTCAGGAAAAACTATGGTTAATATTACTGAAATAAATTTAGCTTTAGGGAAAACAGCTTTCCATTGACTCCCCCTGTATAAGAGAGGCAGTATTTTACAAATAGACAAAATGGATTTTCTAATGAAATAGCATTATAGTTTTTGTTGTAATATAGAAAAAAAAGGACACGATGAAAAAGCTTATTTCATTGTGACTTCTGTATAATGTGCTTGGTGGTGGTTTTTAGGGAATTTTAATATATTTTCACGTAGTTCTAATCTACTCAAGCTTAATATGGCCAAGGCTGAACTCCTCATCTTCCCCCCAAAATAATCATCTCAGTTTCTTTTGAGGGTATCACCATCCAGCCTATCCCTCAGGCGAGTAGCCTGGGATTCATTTTGGACTCCTTCCTCTCCTTTATGCATCAGATCCGGGCTATTGCCAAATCCTGCTGCTTTGCCTCGTATAATATTACTAAAATCCAACCCTGCCTTACTGTTGCCACTGCAAAAACCCTAGTCCATGCTCTTGCTCTAGACATCTCTTGCCTTGACTACTGTGACTTTCTCCTCACTGGTCTCCCCTGCTCTGATCTCACCCTCCTCATCTCCATTCAATGCATTGCTGCCAAAGTCATCCACCTTGCCCATCATTTTGACCACATTATTCAGCCCCTCCTCTCTGCCCTACACTGGCTCCCTCTGTGGGAATGCATTCAGCACAAGCTCCTCATCTTCACCTTCAAGGCTCTTCATGGCCTTGCTCCCCATAGCTCTCTGCACTTGTATCCCACCATATTCCTACCCGGGAGCTTTGCTCCTCCTCTGCCCCCACCCTAGCATGCTTGTGACTCCCCAGCTCCTTTAACTGTGTTTGACTCTTCTCTCTTGCTGTCCCCCATGCCTGGAACTACCTCCCAGGATTCATTTGTTCTGTTCCATCCCTCCCAACTTTCAAATCTCTTCTGAAAACCTACCTCTTCTATCAGACTTTCCCTAGCTCGTCATGAGTGAAATTGCATCCCTCACTCACTCAGAATCTCTTTCCTGTAAGCAAGTTAAGCAGTGCATCTGCATTTTCTCAACCTCTTTAAAGTTGAGACAACTCCTTATCTCTCCCAATGTTCACCTCTCCTTCATCTCCCCCTTCCTTGTCTCTTAGATGGTAAGCCATTTGGGGTAGGGACCTGTCGGACAATACTGACTTTACAGTGCCAGGTACACAGCTGGTGCTATATAAATTAATAATAATAATAATTTTTAAAATTATTTATTTATTTGTTTATCTTTTACCCCACCCTTCTTTAAAGACTCAGGGAACCTTAAATATCAGAAATATAAATTACAATAAAATACATTAAAATCCCTCAAAACCTCATCATCATCCCACCCACCTACCCACCCAACTCTTTATCCCCACCTGTCATTCACCAGTCGTCCTCCCCAAACTCCTCTACCCAATCCCATCCAACCCTATTCCTGCCTGCTAAATGCCTGTCCAAACCATCGTTATTGGTATTGATATACATACAATATATATATATAAATAATAAATAAATAAATAAATAAATAAAGAGAGAGATATACTAATAACGATACCAAAAACAAAATCTTTGTTTGAAATCAGTGCCAATACCGATAGGAACAATGATAACAAAAAACATTTCGTTATTAACAAAAATGAAAACAACTCATTTTAATAATAAAAATGATAATGAAAAATGACATGGGGCCTGGTGCACCGCTAGCCTCTTCCCCTATGTCCTTGCACAGCCTCAGATGTCAGCCGATGGTGCCCTCTTTTGAGTGCCAACTTCCCATAAAGTTGCTACAACAACGGCGCTTAGGGAGGTGTTCTAGTTTTCTGGCCCGCAATTATGGTATTTCCTCCCCAGGGAAATCTGCCTAAACCCAACCCTGTTTGTCTTCCGGAGGAGATGTAAGACCTGTTTGTTTGGACAGGCATTTAGCAGGCAGGAATAGGGTTGGATGGGATTGGGTAGAGGTGTTTGGGGAGGACGACTGGTGAATGACAGGTGGGGATAAGCAGTTGGGTGGGTAGGTGGGTGGGACGATGATGGGGTTTTGAGGGATTTTAATGTATTTTATTGTAATTTATATTTCTGGTATTTAAGCTTCCTACCCTGAGTCTTTAAAGAAGAGTGGGGTAAAAAATAAACAAATAAATAAATAATTTTAAAAAATTATTATAATATATATACCAAAACAAAAAACTTTACAGTTTTAAAAAATGTTAAGTGCACAAGAGTTTACCAAACTAAAAACCTCTTCAAAAACATTTTAACTCTAGCTTAAAATCCACCCCCACCAAATTCAGTAGAATTACAATTCAAAAAACCATCCACTCCATACATTGTAGCAAAACCTAAACGTGAAAAAACATGGAAATTATTTCACAATTACAGAAATATTTAATATTTTATCCTCATCAACATAAATGTAATATATGTACTTAATCCCTTACCATACATACTTTTATTCATTTTATCAATAACTAAACATTCACATTTTTTCATTATTAAACTTTAAATTCATAATTCGACAACGAACAATTTTTTCAGTGCATTAACTCTGTTTCTACCGAACTAGATTGTGTACAACGAATTGTATAATGTTTTGTACATGGACATTGTTAACTGTTTTTTGTATGAAGTGTATACAATTTGTATACATGTAAAGGACAGAGTTAATGCACTGAAAACATTGTTTTTTTAGTGTAGTGTTTTGTGACTTTACTAATGAAAGATATTACTAATGCAATTTAAAAGGCTACCATCGACCGCCGAGCTTCTGAGCACTCCCGGAAGCTGAACCAGTCCCTCAAGATTGGCACCTCGCTGCTGCTACATGCGGGCATGATGAGTGCCTACATCATGGCAGCAGCACCTCCGGGCACCATACCGGCTGCAGCCCCACACCCACCACCCATCCCACTGCCAGTGTCCATCCCACAGCAGCAGCAGCAGCCCCAACCACAGGGCCCACGCATCCACCACCCCGTCCCGCTGGGGCTGAGATGGCAACAGCTGCTCCACCAGGTGCAGCAGCAGCAGGTAGGCATGGACCAGACCCCAGCAGCAGCCACAGAGGAGAGCCAGGAGACCGCGCAGAGCCAGGAAGTGCTGGAGAGTGACACCAGTGCAGACGAGGAGAGCTCACAGCCCACGGAGCAGCCCACACAGTGACGGAAAGGTCACCCCAGGAAACAGGAGGGGCTGAGGGCAGGAGTAAGGAGAGGGGGAATTAGGGCATGGGGAGCACTGTAAATACAATAAAGACACCTTCATTCACTGTAATCATCATGTCCGTCATTCATTGATACACACGCTGGGGACCCAAAGCTCAGTGGGTGAGGCTCGGGCACTCCTGGGCACAGGCATGGCAGGGGTCCCGCCCCACAGACCCCAGGAGTCTCAGGACTGGGGAAACCATGTTATGTGCCTCGTAAGTGCTGCTCGGATCTGCTTAGCATAATGGTACTCCCTGGGGTTCGCTATGTTCATGTATAGCGGAACGGGGTCAGCTAGCTGCTGTGGCCTGGGATACCCAAGGGCCGCTCCATAAGTCTCACAGATGTTGTGCAACACACAGCAGGTGCCGATTACCAGGGCGGTGGTTTCCGCTGAGAAGTCCAGGTGCCTGGTCAGGCATCTCCATCTCTGCTTGAGGACACTGAAGGCTCTCATGACCACGGTCCTCGTGGTGCACAGTCGGGTGTTGTATAGGGCTTCCATCTGGTTCCAGGCCACCGATTGGGCTTCATGAGCCAGCAGAGGAGTGGATAGGCCGGGTCCCCGATGATGCAGGGGGGCATCAACACCCCCTTGATCCGGGTCATCCACATGTTGGCAAAGTCCCCCCTGTACNTCCCCGATGATGCAGGGGGACATCAACACCCCTTCGATCCGGGTCATTTGCATGTTGGTAAAGTCCCCCGTGTACATTCGTGCGAAGAGGGGGGAGATGGCAAGGATCCGGGCATCGTGGCTGCGGCCGGAGTGGCCAGTGAAGATGTCAGTGAACCAACCCTGGTGATAGACAATGGCCTGGAGATGCAACAAGTGGTAACCATGTCTGTTGATGTACTTGGCCGCATCATTGTGGGGGGGGGCAGACGATCTTCACATGGGTGCCATCGATTGCGCCCAGGCAGTTGGGGAACCCGGTAGCCTCAAAGCTGGCCATCACAGCCCCCTGAGCCACGAGCTGGATCACGTGGTCAAGGAGGACCACATCCACAGCCTCACAGAAGTTGCGGATGATGCCGGTGACAGTTGTGAGGCCCACTCTGAAGTGAATTCAGCCAGGGCCGCAGAAGCTCTGCCAATCGCAGGAGGGTACACCGGTCCGTTTGGAAGTGTACCCTCCAAGCAGCATCATTCCATCTTGTCAGGGCCCCCTCCCACTATTGCTGGGCCCTGGGCATGGTCCAGAGTCACCTGTCGATGGGCATAGCAAGCATGACAGCACTAAAGAGGGCCACCCTCTTCCAGTAGTGGCATGCAGCTGCTTGTCTGAGGGCAGCTGGATGGGTTCGTGTAATCAGCAGGGCCCTGCGGTACGTCCCAGAGAGCTGGCGTGCTGTGCGCATGGCCTCAATGCGGTGGCGTCTGTGGTGGGTGAGCAGGCTGGTTGCAGCAACCCGGGCCAGGCATTCACGCACCGCAGTGTACATCTGAAGCAGCTCCGTGGTGACCCGCTGGACCTCGGTGTGCTGGCGGTACCACTCAGCTATAAACTCCAGTAGGAGCCAGCAGGCACCCCGCTGGTTCGCATCCACATCAGGTACCTGCGAGGACCTTAGCTGGTAGGTGCACCAGGAGCACCGGGTGGTGTCAGGCACACTTCTTGGAGGCACGCTTGTGCCGCTGTGCTGAAGGTTGTGGTCACTATAAAGGGCCTGGGACCAGCACACACCCATGCGCCACCGGCTGTCTGTTGGGCCCTGTACCCAGGCGCTGCGTTGATTGGTTGTGGGCTATGCATTACCGGGTGCTCCTGGTGGCACAGGGCCGCTCACCCGTACCGGGGGGCTCCGCCTGTAGGTCCTGTGCCCCCTGATGCCGGTCGCTACTGCCTATTGGGGTGTTGGGTGCTCAGGTGCATGGGGGGTGGGACAGCTGTACCCACGGCATACAGGTGATGTAACAGGGCCTTGGAGGATGAATGAACATTGTGTGTGCATCACTGCTCTCTGTGTAGACCGTCTCTGGCCTTGGGTTCCTGCAGCTGTGCTGTGTCCACTCCCTGCCGTCCCATTGTACTACCCTTACCCTTATTGCGTGGCCTTGGAACTCCCATGGTTGCCTCCCCTGCCTGCCATGGTTTGAGGGGCCCCACTGTCCTTGATTATCAGACCCTCTGCCAGCTGCACCATGGCTGCTGCTGCTGCATCAGAGTTCCCGCTTAGCAGTTCTGCAGCTGGTCCACGTTGCTGGACCTACAAGGAGACCATGGCTCTAGCTGACCTGTGGCATTCCCCCAGGCAGTCAACTGTTCCTTGGCTCCCCTTCTACCCTCCCAGATGCCTATCAGTGTCTGAGCTTGGGCCTCCACTGCTTTGGATATGTGACTACCACTTTCGAGTGCTGGCTCCATGCTATGGAGCTGGGCCTCTGTCCCTTTCTGGATGGGCACATTCCAGAGCTGAGGGGGTCACAGGTGTTGTGGCCTGCTCCTGAGACAGTGTCAGCTCTCTCTGTCTGTGCCTTGTCTGGCTTCCAGACCAGTCTGGCGGAGGACGGCCCTGCCCTGGCTGTGTCCTACTTCTGCTGCATCCTAGGGGCCCGTGGCTACCAGCGTTCCTGTGGGGCATCGTATTACTGCCTGTTGGAACTCGGACAGCTGTCATGACCCCCTGCTTCTGACTATGCCTTGCCCGATCCCACCGGACCCGAGCTGCTAGCGCTGTTTGAGGTGTGGTCCTGTGCTGATGTTCAGGTTGGGCTCACCGGTCCCGATCATTTTGAGGCCTACTATCTTGTTGCCCACCACATGGCACAGATGGGCTGTCGCCGGGGCATGTTGCAGTGGCCCCACTACGTTAATCTGTTGGGCCACCCCGTCCCACCCCCCTTCATGACTCCATGCAGCTGGCTGTAGGTCCCCCCTGGGTCATCTGTGTCCCGACTATCGCCTCCGTCGGGTGCTCACTGCATCTCCCTGGACCTTCCATTCCCATTGTGAACCTGCTGCTGTCCTGCCTCCATCTGCTCCTTCTGTTCCACTCGGCTGTGCCTGTTTGCCTGCACCCCAGGGCCATCTGAGTGGCACCGCTGTCCCATCTGTACCCTTGGGGTTCGTTTCCGTGACCTGCTCCCCACCCTCAGCTGTGTGCTGCTATCCAACACCTGTACTGGGGTTTCCCGTGGACCTTTGCACCCTTTGCTCAGCCGGCTCCCTGCCAGTGTCCGTGCTTAGCCCCCACCCCCACCCCTGTGATGCCTCCGTGACTGTTTCTGACTGGGGTTCCCTTGCTCGTGCCACCCAGCATCCCCTTGTTGGAGGGGAGGGCACCATCAGCTGTCTGCGACATGGGGCTCGCTTCCCTCGCTGGCTGTGCATTACCATCTGGGACTGGTTGTCTTGCTGTTGGGACCTGCCTCTGCCCTCTCCACTGTCTTCCTCAGATTGGTGGATCATCCCGTGACCCTGCTCTGTCACCGTGTGGACCTCTGTCTGTTCAGTGGCCTGTGTTGCTGTTGGGTGCATTGTGCTGCCTGTGCTGTCCCTGGGGTGTTGGGTGCCTGCTCCCGTGTCCCGCTCTGTTATGTCCCCATCACCCTCCTGGTTTGTTGCCAGTTGTTGGCCTCAGTCTCCCCTCCCCCCCCGTGTCCTTGCCGCTGTCTGTTGGGCTGCCCAGTGTAGTGTTCCCCATCCCCCCTTGAGTGCCCCTATGTGTCTCCCCGTTTCTCCCTTTCCCTTTTGGCTCTGCGTGTGCTCTCCAGCGTGTGTGTGGTTTGTGTTCGGCTCTGTCGGTGGCTTCTTTCTCCCTGTTGTGTGTGTGCGGCTTGGCCATTCACCTCCCTCCTCCCCCTTCCTTCCTGTTTCCCTCACATGGGTGATGCCTTGTGGTGCTTTTGGCTTCCTTTGCTCTCTGTTGGCCATGTCTGTGTCCCGCCCTGCCCTGGTGGCTTTTGGGGGTTCTTGCCATGGTTTGGGATCGGTGTCACATCTGTTGTGCTATCCCGGATCGTGGCCTGGCTGTCTGTTTCCTTGCCGTGGTCCCACTCCCGTCACGTCTGTTTGGGGCCTGTCGGAACCACGGGTTGGGTTTGGGCGGCTAACCACGGTTGGGAATCCACTGTGGCGACCCAGGAGCACATAATGTCTGAAATTACCCTAAGTCTGCTATGCTTAGAAACGAGGGGCCCAAAACTTTCAAAAAGCAAGAACTGGTAGTTACTGGGTAGACTAAAGCCATTTTCATGAGATAAAAAGGAAATGAATGCCTATGTTTGATTAGTAGGTAAGGTATAGGTAAAGGGTAAATAATAATATTCATAATTTGAGAGAAATTAGCAAATTGGTTCTTAAAAGGAGCTTTTATATCTGTGTGATAGAGAGCCATTAATTCATTGTTAAGAGATCGTAAATGTAGATTAAACATGCTTGTGCTGAGATTTAATTTGAACCACATTATTTTAAAGAAATTTAGGATTTAAATGAGAAATTTAGTATTTAAATATTTTTTAAAAAATCCGATTTAAATTTTAAAAAAATCCCATTTAAATAAAACAAATTGGATTTGATTTTTTAAAAATAATAATCAATTTTTATTCAGTCTGCAAGGGAGGCTGGATCCTGTCAATAACAGGGGTTCCCATATTACTGAGGCCACAAGACTGGTCAACTATCATTTATCATTTTGCATCTGAGGAAGTCAGCTTGTGCTGACGAAAGCACATGCACTAATAAATATCTGTTAGTCTTTAAAGTGCCACTGGACTATCTGTTCTTGTTACAGACTAACATGGCTACATTTCTAGTATTTATCATTTATATGTTTTTTATGTGGTAACCCACCCTGAGCCTTAGAGAAAGGCAGAATATAAGTTTTAATAAATATAAATAAATACAAAAATAAACAAACAGATGATAGGCAAATGCTTATTATGACTACTTTATTGTGTGGTCACCAGATATTAACTTGGATTTCTTAGACTCAAGTAGGTATAACCTGGAGCTTCACCATCAAAGGAGGCTTTTAGGACAAAGTAAAAAAATTGCAATAGAGACACTAAATGCCTGTGAGCAGGTTCTTGACTGTTGGTTTTGTTCTGCTCTTTGTCACATATGGTAAGACTATGGATATGTCATATTTAAGAAAAGGAGGGAGAGAAAAAGACGCTCTTCTAAGGCAGTCAGATTTGTCTGAGAGCCAGACATAGCCCTTTTGACTAGAACCTGGATATGATTAGATTAGTCACCACTGATAGCCAGACTCCATCATATTGGTTGTGTAAACAGAGCAGTGCCCATGAAATTGCTCCATGGCATAACGCATGAACTGAGGTAGCCCACAAATCCCACACTGATGTTGTTGCCAACATTATGAATCAAAACAGGATAAAAGTGCTGAGTGGTTTTAATTTAGTGAAATACAGTTGCTATTTTAATAATAGCCTAGTTGTATTCCTAGCATAGAAATTTTCTTCTTCCTCCAGTTTTGTCATTTGTATCTGATTTGGGATCATTATGGCACACAGTGGGGCTGATCCCCAGCCCTGCGGACTGGTGTGTGCAGCACATGTGGCGCAGATGCACATATGCACGCACCTGCCCCGTGGCACAGGGTCCAAGGTGTGTTCAAAAACCGTGTGGTGGGATTGCAGTCACTGCCACCAGTTTTTGCCTTCTCTGCCTGAAGGTAGATTTGATAACGTTCCAGCATTCCTCACCATTAACAGGTATGTTCTAGCTCATGTTCTTTACCATCAGTTTACTTTAGTACTGACATGGGATCAGGATTAGCTGTTTACTATAGTATATTTTATTATCAAGGAAGAAGATTGAAAAGAAAATGAAGAACCACTAGAGGAAAGCAAATTTTCTTCCTTGGCAGTCTATAAAAAATCAATTTTTCTTAAAGCATGTCTTATCTTCAGCTTAAACAAGAACCCTTACCTTTTTCTCTGTGTATTTGACTACAGTGAGAACCAGCACATACTTTATTTGTCTAGAACAAGTAATTTTTTTCACAGAATGAGTTGGAATGCAGAAGACCTGCAAGTTAAATGCAGGTCCATTGTCAGCAAGGAGTGGGCCCATGCACCACCTTTCAGCTTCCTGTCAATGAACTGCCAGTGGATTGATGTCAGCCAGGTTTCTTCCATGATTTACTGTCCTTAGACTCAAAAGGAGGTGGGCACTCAGCAGAGAAAGAGAGTGCTACAGTAAAAATAACATAACAAATGCAACTGCCTATCATTTAGTTCCCAGTTGGGCCTTCGCAAATTTGCATTTTTGAATGTGCATGTGAATTGAATGTTTGTGGGCATAATATTTCATTACAAGAAGTTACTTAATTTATACACACAAACATATCTTCAAGACTTGAAGATCCATTTTGAAGTTACTCTCTGTTTTCCTTGTTCCTGATTTGATGAAATCCTTATTTTGAAACATTTTAAAAATTTTGCCTTTTAATTTGTACACACTAACTGCATCTGAATGAAGTAGAATGAACCCAGTGTGTACAGTGAATGAATTATATAGCTCAGAACGATATGGAACTATAAAATCTTCCCTATTGCGTTAGAGCAATGATCCATCTAGTCCAGTATCATATCCCCAAATTGGATAGCACCAACTAGGGGTGTGCATTTAATATCTTCTGAAGATGAAATTCCATGAAAAATGTCGTTTCAGGGGGGAGGGATTCCAAAATTTGGAAAGCCCCCCCCCCCCAATTTTGAAGCCCTAATCCCAGACCAGTGGCACCATTAACCCTGCTGACATCTCAATGCTCACACGCATGTGTGCTGTGGTAGCTCACCTCACTCAGTCCCTGCACTTGGCTCAGGCATGCGTAGGACGCTAAAGGATCAGCAGGCGGCACTCATGAAGAGGTCACTCACGAGGAGGTAACAGCTGCAGGAGAGGGGAGTAGGGGAGCAGGTGAGCAAGCGCAATAGAGAGATTGAGTGGTAGGAAGGGCAGGGGAGCCATTCGCTGAATCATTTGTGTTAGCAAACTCTGAAGGGGGGAGTGGGGTCCTTAAAGGGGCTTGGGGAGTGAGACTTCAGCCAGTTTAAATAATAGCAATGGTCTGCTCTAGTAACCTTATTTGGGGGTGGGGAGAGGGGAGTCCTATTCTAGCTGGAAGAACTGATGCTGATGGGGTAGGGGGGGATAAGAAAAGCCGTTTGTTTGCTTTCACCCAAAGCCTGATCCTTTTTCAGTTTGTGTCATAATAGCAACTTTGTGCTTAGGACTCTTATTTGGGGGGATCCTATACCAGCTAGAAAAACTGGTTTGAGGGAATAAGAGAACCCCTTTGCTTTCTTTCACCAAACACCCGAAGATATAGGTTTGATCATTTTCCTGATTTAGTAATAGAAACTCTCTGCATTGTTTGGTGGGGGGCATCCTATCTAAGCTACAAGAACTGTTGGAGGGAGGGGGAAATAACAGAACCCCTCTGCTTGCTGAAAAAATAGGTTGGATAATTTCCAGTTTGAGTAATAGCGACTTTCTGTTCCAGGAATCTCTCCAGCGAAAGTCCTGTATCCCTTTCCCTCCACATCTTTGACCCAAACCTGCTGCAACCTGTGGAGCCAGGCATTCAGGCTGTGTGATATGACTGGGGGCAGGGATGGCCGTAGGATTTCAGGGCCCTGGGCGGGGGAGAAATGAGGGGCCCTATTCTCCAAGCCACCAGTAGCCGGCGGGCCTAGGGTCGCTGCCCAGCTCAGGGGGTGCTCCCTGGGCCTGGGCTTGCGAAAGGGCAGAGGGGCACTCCCCTCTGCCCATCCCCAAGCCAAACCATTTAGGGGCACTTACCCCATCCATCGCTACTGCTGGTCTGGGCCCTGCGCGGGGCCTACTCACCAGCTTCCTGGGGCGGACACCACAGCAGCAGATTAAATCTGCCAACATGCCCGCCACCGGAAGTTGCCAGGATGTGAGGAAGAGGTGCGGTCTCTGCCTCTCCCTCACTCCTGCTGGCCCCCTCCACTTCCTGGCTGTCTCGGACTTGGCCAGGGAGTGAGAGAGAGGCAGAGACCCTGCCTCTCCTTCACTCCGTGGCCGAGACTGACAGTGGCCGCGAGCTGGGGAGCAGGGCCCAGGGTGGCTGTCCCAAGTCTCTCCGTGGTAAGGCTGACCCTGCCTGGGGCTGCCCGGGGGTAGCAGAGCCAGTGAGAGCCTGTGTGCCTTTCCTCCACATCTTGTCTCTGTGGTCCAGGAAATCTGCTGATATTCCTCTCCTGTTGTGTGGAGTCAATCTGGCTGTGAGCGTCTTCACACTGAACATCAATGTGGGGCCCTATCTGTCTTCTATCCTTGTCATATAAACCCTTGGTGAGTCAACGGGAAAGAGTGAGATATAAATCCAAATAAATAAATAAATATAGCAGAGCAAGTGGCAGCCCTGTGTTCCTTTCCCTCCATGTCTTCTCCTCTGGGTCCAGGAAAACTTGCTGCTGTTCCTCTCTCTCATTGTTAGAGTTGTGCACCAGGCCCCCATGTGGTTTTTGTTTTTTGTTATTTAAAAATGTCATTTTCGTTATCGTTATTAATGACAATGTTGTTTTCATTATCGTTGTCGTTATTGGTATCGGTATCATTTCAAATGAAGATTTTATTTTTAGTATAGTTATTGGTATTGATTCCGATAACATTATATGTTATGTATAGCCTAACATATATAATAACATATATAATATTATATAACAACATATATAATAACATATATATATATAACATATAATAAAACAGACTAGCCTAAATATCTAATATCTAATCTCTCTATATATCTACACAAGTAATATCTATCTAAATCTAAGGGAGACGGGGAAGGGAAAAGGAAAACTATTACCTAATCAATTATCTATATAACTATTCTAATCTAATTTTTATGTCTATAATATATATAGACGTATATCTAATCTATACTTTCTATCTATATATAATGTACAGGGGGGAGAAGGGCAGGGAAAGGGAGAAGGTAAAATATAGGGTATGAGGAAGGAAAGGTATTGATAATACAATGAGGGCTAGGGAGATTTTTGTGTGTGCGAACACCACAGTTCTGTAAACACAACCTGACAAGCAGAGAGCTCTCACAGAAGAGAGAGAAAAAGCCTGGCCCTTACATTATAAAGGGTTGCAGTGCCCTCCCCCAGTGCTTCCCTGATTAGTTGTGGGAGGCAGCAGGCATTGAGAAATCACTTGTTGGCGCACCCCCCAAGGAAGACACGACACCATAAGTGGATTTAAAAATGACTGCACTCTTTATTCAGATTGAAAGAATTCTGATATCCGAATCGTAATGGTGGGGGCAATTCACTCCGGTGAATTGGGTCCAGCACCCATAATTAACATATAACTATAACTCGAGGATTGGCCCGATATTCCATCGGGTGCCAATCCCTCAACTTTAAACGTCTCCCCTTCCTGCTACAAAGATCATGGGAAGGGGACAAGAGCCCATGTGGGCCCGGGAAGGAGGATACTGCCCTCAAGCCGGGGACAGTACATGTCCCTACGGCCGCCGCGGTCACTTTTCCCAAGGGGTTGACTCCGCCGCTTGCCATACCCTGCTATTGCGGCTGGGCTCTCCTCATCTCTTATGGAGATGCCCCAATCAAATATCTACACTACCTAACTTTGGTGCTGGACCCCTGCAGAGTGCGACAAATCAACTAGGCAGCAATCAACTATCTTATATGGGTAATTCAATCAGCCAAATGTACTCCCAACACTATGAGGAAGGCGAAAAAACTAACAACAACAACAAAAACAAGGGGCCAAATAAGTTGTTCGCCAAAAATTCCTTCCTGGCCCTACTAAGCGACCACTCGGCCACAGTGTTGCATGGGCGGGTGGGACGGTGCTGCCTTTCTTGCTGTCATCTCTGCTCTGAGGAGACGCATGGCTGGCTTCAGTTTTTCTTCACCGGCCCTTTCGGGCGGCGATCCAATCAGGCGCCCAATTGGCACTTCTCCTGGTGAGGGTTGCCTGGCAACCCTGGCCGGGTCAGTCTTCCTTTACCGCCATGCGGGCATTTTCCTCTCCACCCCCTCCCCTACTGCAGGGTCAGATACTCCAGCAGGGAGGGGGTGCACACATCCGGCCACCGCAAGAGGAGTGGAGGGGATGCGACACCCCTCCACAACCCCCCCCCTCAACCATCCATGTCGTGCCCCCCTTTACCGCTGGGAAAGGGGCGCGACAAATTGCCTTTGCAGGCAGGGTGCCTGCAAAGGAGCAAAAAGTGCCATGAGACTGCTGGGGCCTGCTTGCGCTGCTCATTAGCCAGCGATACATCAATCAGATACTGCTGAGCTACTTGCCCCTCCCAACACAGGCACAGTACAAGAGTTCAACCCTGTTTAGGGCTCTGAGATGTCTACTCCCTCCTCCCCTCTCCACATTTTCCCTCCAAAACTCAACTGCCACAGCACTAATAATAACAATGATAACATTGTTGTTATTGTAATAATGAAAACGACATGCACACCCCTATTTGTGGAGCAACTCATGCTGTGTGACATGCTTCAGAAAGAGGAAAAGCAGCAATTCAAAGAAGTCATTCCAAGTAGCGCACATTCTTGCCCTGAGGTCAGACTAGAGAGAGAACAGGGATAATTTTCTCTTCTTCTCTCTTTTCAGCCCCATGCTCGCTGCTAGAGGAGTGATCGTTCCCTCTGTTCTTGCTTCCAGAGCAGAGGGATGGCTCTAATTTCATTGTCCAAATTGCAAAACAAAGCTTGCCATCAGTTGTCATACAGACACTTAGGGCATTTTTACACACACCTGATTTCTCCCAGACTTCAAAGTCTGGGTTTGGTGAACTCTCATGCGGGGAGTTTAGACTCTCCCCCACCCCCTCCCCGAAGTCAGCCAGGCACCATTGTAAACAGCAGCACCTGGCAACTTCCACATGTTTTGTGACTCGGGCTTGTAAATCCCCAGAAGTCCAGGTTACAAAACATGTGGAAGTTACTGGGCACTGCTGTTCATAACAGCACCCGACCAACTTCCAGGAGGGAGGTGGGGGAGTGTCTAAACTCCCCATGTGCGAGTTCACTGAACCTGGACTTTGAAGACCGGGAGAAATCCGGTGCATGTAAAAACACCCTTTTTTCACAGAAAGAGAGTGCAAATTTAGAGTTGTCATTCATAGGAAAGTGCTGACTTGCCAATGAAAGGCTCTTTATTTAAAAACACTTATTTACAGGATATATACCATTCATTATGTATTATTTATCATATAATGTGTAAAGTTGTTTCATTTGTTATTCACACTAAATTTATATTGAACACAAAAAAAACAAGAAGACACATTTTTTTTTTATCCCCACCCCTGTGCACATCCCTAAACAGATGTTTAAAAGTGCAGGAGAAAGAAGAGGGAAGTTTCTGGTTTTCATATCTTCTGTTATTCATTCTCAGCTTTAGCCTATTTTAAAGGTTTAGATCACATTGAGTTATCTCCTCTTATCTCCTGAGTTCATGGCTAATTGGTTTATGAATTTATGTAATCAACGCACAATCAGTTACAAAATGTGACATATAGATGAAAACGTATTAAATCAAATACTGCATATGGAAGTCCATTTTTGAGAATGGGACTCTCAAAGAGTTTAGTTGATAAGGCATAATATTGTAATCCAGTGGGGTAAAAGCCAACCAGTATTTTTAGGTATGGTGTATTCATGGAAAAAATTTAGACTGCTTTTTCATGTTTGTTAATACGCACCTGTCGGCACTGCAGGGAAATCCAGGACTCAAATAACATCTGTCTTTTTGCTGGCAAACATCCACACTTCCACCCTTCGCACAAGACAGAAGCTGCACGTTATTTGAGTCCCAGACTTCCCTGCAGTGCAGACGACTGCGTATTAATGAACATGAGAAAGCGCTCTTAGATTGTAATTCTACTGATGTCTGTGGGATTTTTGTCTTTAACTTCATTGTAGGTCGAATTTAACCTATCATGTCTTGAATCTATTTATGTTTTAGCAAACGGTGCAGCTTGTAACAAACCAGAAAACTAAAATAGTATAAATGACCAAGTACACGAATTCTGTGTTTTACTCCAAAATTGTAGTGACAGCTATCTTTATTACCTTTTTTGCACAAAAATATGTGACATCATCATCTCCTGCAAAATGTAATGCTGTACAGATTAGGAAGTGGTACCTGGACAGACTGTTAATCAGCTAGTTGCAATATATAATTTTATTAGTTGTACAACAGCTTTCAAATCCCTAAATGGTAGGTGAGTGATAGTATACTGTGACAGGTCGGAATGGTTTATACCACAGGTTAAATGGTATAGCCCAAAAGAATAATAGCACCAGAGAGCCCAGTTGTTATTTTATATTCAAACTGGTACCTGGGGCCAGATTCCACAGAATCTTGGGAAATTTAAAGGGCTTGGCTCTGAGGCAGAGAGCAGTTGACTGAGAGCTCCTTAGATGGGCAGTGGGAAAGTTACAGGGCTGTAAGGGTAACTGAGCTGAGGCAAACTGCCATCAAAAGCTGTTTGAGAGGTCAGCTGCAGAGCGGTAGCACTGAGACAGCAGGACTAGGCTGGGCAGTGCAGAAAAGCACAGATTGTGTCTGAAGGACTGATAGCCACAAGAGAATCTCAGGGTCCGGGGAAGAGATTCATGGAGCCAATTTGAACCAGAAGGCTACAAGGAGTCTTAGTGGCTAGCTTTACGAGCACCTGAACTGGCTACCTGAACAACTTGCCATCCCGGACTGTAAGCATGGGTTCATTGATTAAGCTGAATGGAAAAACCTTGAGAGACTTAAACATCAACCTGTGTAAATAGTTCAACAGTCCTTCTTTAACCTTAGTAAAGCAGTTTATGATTGGTTTTTGAAACATCAGTGGTGTCTAGCCTCATTTGTGAAGGTCCCCTAGGTCAACTGCAAGGCCATCCCATTATGTATACCTTTATAAAATTAATCAAGGACATTATTCTTATCATTATAAGCCACAAATCCAGTGTAGGTATAAAGTCACTCTGGTAACACACAGCCTTTTGAGATCAGAAACGTCCTGTTTTATTTTACAATCTGGATCACATTCAGCAGGTGTTTCTTTTTTTGTTTGAAGGGATTTTTATAGTAAAAATGAGGAAATAAAGTTTTATACTTAAAATTGTTCTCAGACTTAAACTTTACACTGAAGTCACAGACCATGTCTAGAATTTACTGGGCACATTAAATGTCCAAACTACACTGAAAATGCTCCCCTTCGTGGACATGGGATGGCCACTTTTAGTCTTCACTCTCCTGTTAAATGAAGAAGCCAGGGACTAAGTTGCAGGGGCAGCAGCAGGGCAAAGGAGAATTCCATGGGCTATTTTGTTTTGAAATTGAAACATTGGGCCAATCTGGAGCATGCTGGAGCATGGAAGGAGCCCCACTTGGTGTCCAGGCTCATCACATGCCAGCTTAAAGGCAGAAAAAGGAGTGGGACGGGGCCAGGCAGTTGGCTACCCATCCTCTTAGATTGGCACTGCACACATAAATATGCTGGGCACCTACCAAGTTTGGATGGTCGGGAATGAATTTCCCCTCTGACAGAATAGACCCTGCGGGTCTCCACAGGGGAGGTTCCGAGGAGATGACAAGCAACTGCCCATCACCACCCACTGGGACCTCCCTGACAGGAAGGAAAAGAACTAACCAAGAGTGGTCCCACAGGTCCCACAGTCAGGTCAACAACACCTCATGATTAACTTTATTAAAAGCCGCTAAAAGATCTAATATCAACAGGACAGAATCCCCCTTGTCCATCTCAAGGCACAGATCATCAACCAAGGCCACAAGCACAGTCTCTGTGCCATTCTCAGGACAAAAGCCTCACTGAAACGGGTCCAGGAATCTGATAGCATTGAGATAAGCCTGAAGCTGTCAGGCAACCACCCGTTCAATAACATTCCTTTAAAAAGGAAGGTTAGAGACAGGCCAGTAGCTGGCCTGGAAGTCAGTATCCAAGTATAGTTTCTTAAGCAGAAACTAAGAAATACTTTCAATTATTTATTTTTTTACTATTTGGTACATCCCTAATAAAGATGTCACAGCGGGCATTAAATGACTCCATTTCCTGGTGGAGACAAGCTGGATTTACCAGGCCCCTCACCACCCAGAACAACTGTGCTGGATGAAACTTTAAAGATGCTATGTTACCAGAGAAGAAACCTTTCTTCACTGCCATCACAGCCATGGCATAGTCCTTCAAAAACTATCTATGTCACAATTGGTCGGCTTCAGCACAAGTCAGGAGCCACCTGCACTCCAACTGCCTACTCTCCCACTTCACCTGCCTCAGGGACCTGTGCTGATGAAGTGCTGTCAGAGGATGCCTGAGTGCAACCGTGTCTATGGCCATGGTCAAGAAAGTTGCCATTTTATAAGGCGACCAGGTCATCGAAAGAGCAACCATCAAGGTCAGTGGGTATATCCCCTAGATAGTTCTGGAAACCAATTGGATCCATCAGTGTCTGAGGGCAGGCCAACCTAACTGGTCTACCATCCCAACAAGAACATAGAACAGCTGGAATCTGGACCTTCAGGAGATTGGCAATGACCTTGACAATGGTGTTATCACAACTGTGGCAGGGAGCAGCATAAATAGGCTACTGTGCCTTTGAGACCGGAACTGGGCTGGAGTCCATGCCCACTTCTCGAGGTATATGGCAGAGGAAGGACAGAGGAGAGGTCAAAAGGCAGCTGAATACCAAAGAGGCAACATCTCTGCCAGAGGGCTGAAGACTACAGAGCAGAGCCTTGACTGAGGAACCTGAGGAGAAGCCTGACACCACAGAAAGAGAGAGTGAGTGGAACCTGAGCTACCCAAAGGACTGCTGCCTGGCTAGGCTGAAAACTGTGTTGTGTAACAGCCTATGTGGAGACTATGTTATGTGAATAAACTCTTATTATGCTAATTCCCAATGACTGAATGTGTGGATGAACTGATCCTGCAAATACATAGCCACCCTGGCAAGCCCACACCTGCTACAACACCCCCCTCAATAATTGGAACCCCTGGGTGTCTTTAGACATAACATCAACGGGTGTCTGAATGTGTGTTTTGACCTTGATAAGAACACTGGTTTGGCCCTGTGTTCTCCATGTGGCACTGCTTAAACACACAGTCCATCTTGGGGCAAATCAGTGTTTTGCTTGCCACCAGATCTCAGCACGCAAGCGCTGCCACCTTGTTCCCTGTGTTGTACCTGCTACCACACCACGCAATATCATTAGACACAATGTTGGCCACGTGTTCAGTCGAAGCATGCAAATTATCCTTGTGATGCAATGATGTTCACATCGTGTGTTCAACGGTTGGCTAAATTGGTGTTGGGATTGTTATGGTGACAACAGCCAAACATGTGATTAGGAGTTTTGACACCCGATCTTTATTATGCCTAAAGATGCTCCCTGTCTCCAGGCTGGTGCAAAACATCAAATCCAATGTGTGTCCCGCCTCATGTGTCGGGTCTGATATTATTTGGAATAGGCCCATGGTTGACATGGCGACCATGAACTCCTGTTCCACCTCTAAAGGGCCGGTCTCACCATGTATATTGAAATCACACAAGAGAATAAGTTTAAGTGATCTCAACACCACCTCTGAGACCAGTTCAGCTAGAACAGTCAGGGAATTAACTGTGCAGCGGGGTGGTCAATACAAAAAGAGGATTCACAATCTATCCCCAGCTAAATCCAGCACAACGTGGACACACTCAATGTCAGATGAATTAGGCACCAGTTACCTCTGAAAAGCCAAGGTGTCTTTACAGACCATGGCCACTGTGTCCATCTACCCCCCGTCCCCGAACTGATCCTGCACTGATGACCTGGATGGCACCATCTGGGACAATACTGGCTCATATGACTCATTGCCAGGTCTCTACAATAAATATGAGATTGGTGGCCTCATCCTGAATCAAATTGGGGATCAGACATTTTATTTGCCACCAACCTCGCATTAAGCAGCATCAGTTTGAGATCAGGGGCCCTATCAGCCTCAACCCCCAAATATCCGAAGATGGGGTGGGGGGGGGGGGAATAGGACATGGAACTGACACCAAGTGTCTCCCATTATGTTTGGATAAAGAGTTGTGGCTTTGTTACCAAATCTTGTTTCTCAAGCTTCCTTTTATTATTCTCAAAAACTCTTTTATTTTTGTTAATAACAGATAAAAATGTATTTTATCCACTATGGCCTTTTTAAAACGGACTGGGGTGGATGTTTTGGCACGGCATGTGTAAGTGGGTGTGTGCCCATTTACACAGACACCCACCCACCTACACCTACCCACACCCACTTCCACCCACGGAGCATCCTCCGTTCTGTCGGAGGGCTCCACAGGTGGAGGTGGGTGTGAGTAGGTGTGCGGCAGGAGCACACATGCACAAACACCCACCACCTGTGGTGTTGACACAGGTGCACACCCACCGAACACCCATCCCCCTGCCCACTGGCAGTCGTATACATGGACTGCCCCCCCCCGCTGCTCACCCGCCCGAACACCAAGCAGCGC
>QEPC01010852.1:1057823-1084571 GCA_003113815.1 Sphenodon punctatus
ATACCGATACTAGCACCTTGAACTTGGCTCGGTACGCTATAGGCAGCCAGTGCAGAGAACTGGTGTAATGTGTTCACGGTGACCCGTCCCCATAAGGAGACGGGCCGCCGCATTCTGCACCAGCTGCAGCCTCCGAACCAATATGAAGGGAAGCCCCATGCAGAGCGCATTGCAGTAGTCAAGCCTTGAGGTAACGAAGGCATGGATGAGAGTGGCCAGGTCAGGTCTGGAGATGTATGGGCACAGTCTCCGCACCAGATACAGCTGGCGGAAGGCGGCTTTAGCCACCGCCTCCACCTGCTGATCCAGGCGGAGGTCCGCATCCAAAATCACCCCCAGACTCTGAACCTGTTGGGCAACCGGAGGGCAGACCCCCCCCCAATAGGAGGAGCCGACACCTCATTCACCCTCCCCACTACCATCACCTCCATCTTATCTGGGTTCAGCTTCAGTCTGCTCTGCCTCATCCAATCCGCCATGGCCTCCAAACACTGGGAAAGTATTGAGACAGCAGGACCTGGGTCCGTTGAAAAAGAGAGGTACAGCTGTGTGTCGTCAGCATATTGGTGACAACACACACTGAACCGTCTCACGATCTCCCCCAGGAGCTGCATATACACATTAAATAACAGTGGAGACAGAATGGAACCCTGTGGAACGTCACAGGTCAAGGCCCGGGGGCATGATGTTTCAGCTCCCAGCACCACCCGCTGGCTTCTATCTGAGAGGAATGAATGGAACCATCCAAGAACAGTCCCGTCCAGACCCCTCAGATCTCGCAGCCATCTTAACAGCAGCCCATGGTCCACGGTAACAAAAGCAGCCGAGAGATCTAGCAGGAACAGAAGTATTGACCATCCTGCATCCATCTCCCAGTGGAGATTGTCGGCCAAAGTCACCAACGCTGTCTCAGTACCATAGTCGGGGTGGAACCCAGATTGAAAAGGGTCAAGGAAACCAATACTATCAAGATGCCGCTGGAGCTGCAGTGCCACCGCCCGTTCAATAACCTTCCCTAAAAAGGGCTGGCGAGTGCATCCATGTCTAAAGATGGCTTCTTCAGCAGGGGACACACCACAGCCTGCTTAAGGCTGGGTGCCAATCTACCCTGCCGAAGGGACGCATTGATAACCCTCGCCAGCACCGTCCCTAGCATCTCCCTGGAGGCTTTTACCAACCAGGACGGGCACGGATTGAGTTTTTACCTTTGGAACAATTAACAAGTCAGTTGGATATAGATAAAAACTCATTTGAAGACAAATGGCTGAAAATATCGTAGTAGTTGAAAAAAAAATTAGCATGTTTCTGTATAGTACAGAAACATGAAAATATTTTTACCCAGACTTATATCTAGCCAATTATGTATTAAGTTATAAATTTATACTAGTAGTGTCTGTTTTTGAAGGAAAAAAATAATAAATTTGACTGCTGTCAATGAAAGGTAACTATTTTTCTTCATGATTGTGAGTCATGATCCTTTGCAGGATTAGTACCCTGAGAATGCACTAAGGAAATTAGAGTACTAGCCCTTTAAGATCATGGACTATGGAGTAATGGGTCATGTGACACACACCTGAGCTAAGAGGCAGTATAAAGCCCAGAAGCTTCAGGGACAGAGGAAAGTTGAAAGGAGAGTTGAGAGGCGTCTTGTGGAGCATGGAGCTGTGAAGTAAACAGTTGCCACTAGGCTGGAGTAAAACCTGAATCCAAGACTGAAGGGAAGCCTTGCTACATAGAGCAGACATCCAGTGAACTCAACCAAGAGTCCGAGCTCTGGACCAGGTGGGACTTGCCCAAGCTGTGGTGTACCAGGGAAAGCTTAGCTTGGCTGGATGTGAGCTGCTCTGGGGTGGATACCCCAGGGACCCACTTGTTTGTGGGACAAGTCCCTATAAAGAGAGGTACGGAACTGGCTGTGAGGGGAAGAAGGGAGGCCAGTGACCAAACTGACACCCAAGCCAACCAGCATTACCCCATTGTGGACAGAATGAGAAGAACATTGTGTGGGAGCTGCCTTGCTAATTCCCTATACAAGAGCACTGCTAAGGGCATTTTCAGACAAAACACTCTCCACCCACTACCCACCCACCACCCATGTTGCAGGGCTGCACTGTTGCCCTATGGGTGCCCTGTAACATGTATAGTGGGTGGGTGGGCAGCGTCTTGTCTGAAAATGCCCTAAGTCATAAGGAGGTCTTCGTCCTGGCAGCTGCTACAATGATTTTTACTATTCATAAAATATACAGGAGACCATACCATATTGCATGCCAAAAGTAAGGAAGAACACAAAAGTAATATAGAGAATGAATGTGTAGCTGTGATAGATCTGAAGTTTGTTTATCGCAGTCAGGTCTTACTGAAGGTCACAAGTCTTGAGGGTACTGAGTACTTCCCAAGATTGCTTTCAGAAAGAAATCATGTCTTACGTGAAGGAACAAATCTGGCAGTTTAAAGTTAAAAAATTGCTGATAAGATGAACTTGCCATTTATGCTTGTGTGTGTCTGTGTGTCATTTTGTTGGTTATAATTTTTTTTTAGATTTAGGCACTCTTCTTGAAGAATATTTGCGTTCCTGATTTCTGGAAAACATTTTGTATTTTATTATGATGTGTATTTATATACTGTATATAATGATGTGCTCACAGATTAAGTCAAACTTACTGGAAATCAACAAAAAATAAAATAATGAAGTGCTTTGCTCAAAAGACATACAGAGCAGATCAACATTTGACATCTATTGTTTCACAAACCATCTTAAATCCATCGTTGAGATTGTTTCCAAAGAATAAATCAACAAAAAAGAAAACAGGTTGCTAGTAAAACGAAATATTTTTCACACTATAACAACACATCTAAGGCCGCTTTTAGATGAGCGGCCTGGGAAGCGTGTTCTTCACTGTGCTTCTAGGAGAACCCAAAAGCACCAGAAGTGGCTGCCCGCCGTAGGAATCGGCGGCACGCACGGCCTCTTTAAAGACGCATTTTGGAAACCCTGATATCAGGGTGAAAAACCAAAGACGCGTACTGGAAACCCCGATATCAGGTGAAAAACTAAATATTTTTCACACCACAGCAACACATCTAAGGCTAAAACTAAATTTATTATAATAATAATAATAATAAATAAATAACATATCACCAGCAGTGTACCTGGCGCTGTACAATCAGTAGTTATAGATGAATCCCTACCCCAAATGGTTTAAGAAAGACAAGGAAGGGGGAGACAGGGGAAAGGTGAACATCATGAGAGACAGGATACATTCATGAGGTTGAGAAAATGCAGGTGCACATGCTTCATTTAGTTACAAGGAACTAGATTCTGAGTGAAGGAGGGAAGAGGATACAATTTCACTCATGACGTGTCAGGAAAAGCCTGACAGAAAAGGGAGGTTTTACTCCAGGGTCACCTCTGCAGTCCTTTTTAAAACTTGGCTCTAATACCTTTTCTAGGGTCATGTTGATTTGTGACAGTTCTTCAGATTAGTCACCTACAAAGAATAGGTCTAGTGTGGCTATCTTCCCAAAATTTTCTGCAGTAAAAACTGATGCAAAGAATTCATTTAGCTTCATGGCAATGGCTGCATCTTACTTGCATGTCCCTTTTACCTCCTGGTCATCTAATGGTCCGACTGATAGGCTCTAGCAGGCTTCCTGCTTCTGATGTATTTGAAAAGATTATTATTAGTTTTTGTATCTTCAGCAAGTTGATCTTCTAATTCCCTCTTGGCCTGCCTTACTAAGGTTTTACATCTAACCTGCTAATGTTTATCATCTTTCCTATTTTCCTCATTAGAATTAGCTTTCCAGTTTTAAACCTTTTTTGGCTCTAATAGCCTATTTTACCTCACTATTTAGCCACACTGACATACATTTGGTTTGTCCCTTAACAACAAATTGGTGGTTAATCATAAGGTACGGACAGTTTGACTGTTTAAACATCTTACAAAAGTCATGACATCTCCAAAACTGCCAGTCTCACGAGCGATTGTCGTGGTATTTTGGGGTGGCAGCCAACCCCTCTGGGGCCCATTAATTCCCTGATAAGCTACATGGATTAAACAAGTAATATGTACTGCTGAACAGCATACTTAATTCCTAACTGCCCAGTCTGACCAACCATGTTGGGGCTTAACTCATATCTGTAGTATGATGACCCCAGAGGTAATGGGGACCAATTACTTACACTATAAGGTACATAACTCCTGCAGGCCTGTCTCCTGGTGTGTATCTGCCCTCGGAGGGGTGTGGAACCAGTTCAGTTGGTTCACCCCCAGAGACTGATGGAACCAGAAAGGTTCCGGACTGCTCTGAGGGAGCTACCTTCTCATCTTAATGACCGGACACTCAATGGCCTTGTTGATCTTTGGAATACCTTGTTGACTGAGGCCATCGACCAGATGGCTCCCAAGTATTTGCTCCCTAGGCATCGGCACCGCAGGCTTCCTTGGTATACTGAGGACCTGCAGCTGCTGAAGCAAGAAGGGTGGTGGTTGGAACGACGGTGACACTGTTCTCGTACGGAAGCCAACAGATTGCAACACAGAGCTAGTTTGCGAGCCTATGCTGTGGGTATGTGGGCAGCAAAGAAGGAGTTCTTTGCTACCTTCATCGCATCAGCGAAGTCTCGTCCAGCAGAGCTTTTCTGGGTAGTCAGGGGGCTGGTCGGTCTGGTCTCCCTCCGTCTGGAACTGGAACCTTCCAGTGCCCACTGTGACATGTCTGTAGATTACTTTGCTGACAAAATCACTCAGATTCACCATGACTTCAACGCTGCACTTATTACAATAAGAGTTTTGTCTGATTTCGTGGGATCTGTTTCAGTGGGTTTCACCCACTCATGCGGGGGATGTTCTGGGGGCTGTTAGAACCACTTCTTGTGAACTAGACCCGCCTGTCCTGGCTGATTAAGGCCAGCCAGGAGATGTTGGGGCCGTTGCTGGCAGCGGGGGTGTCAATGCCTCCCCTTCAGGAGGGCAGGGTCCCTAGCTGCCTTAAAGAGGTGATGGTTTGGCCCCTGTTCAAAAAACCATCTCTGGACATTGACTCCATTGCCAGTTATTGGCCTGTCTCTAAACTTCCCTTTTTAGGGAAGATTATTGAATGGGTAGTGGCTTAGCAGCCGCAGGAGCATCTAGACAGATTCAGATCTTCCGTAATCATCAAACGGTATAAATAAACTCTCTGTTATTCATGGTCTCTTTCTGTATAGTTCCACTTCCAAACCAGTAGCAGTGTGCACTCTTTCTTATTCCTAATCAGGGGTTTGATGAAGTCTCAACAATTTCCTCTTTCAAGAGCTCCCCTGCAACATTCTGAAAGCAGATACCAGCCATTTCATGGACAGTCCCCTTTCCAGCAATAGTTTCAATGTACACATCTTAATTAACCCAGGTGACTCCCATTACTAACTCTGGTGATAATTTCTTTCCTTCTGGGGTAGCCTACTGCTCATCATCATGCAAATGTTAGTTCAGTCTCTACTTCCTCAACACAGTTGTAGCTGACACAGACCAAGATAATTAAGAATATCAAACACTTTTCTGCTGCCGGTGAGAGTTCTCATTGCAGTACCAAGTTGGAGATGTTTGGATGGCTTCACATGACCATTTGTTACAGCATACACAACATCTTGGGGAAATGATGACACCTTCCTAGAATTTCTTTTGGTGTGTCCTTGTCTTGGATTTGGGGCACATTTTTACAGTTAGATTTGATGGCAAAGGTGTCTTGGAAGCTTTCAGAATTTCATACTGAAGAACAAATGCTGTGTTATAAACTGTTATTTCTGTACTCATAATTCCTGTACAGCTGCTTCCATTTTTTCATGCTGCTCTTGAAGACAATGTTTCTTCTTCTTTGGTTACCTGCATCCTCCTTAATCTGACCTCTGAAATGTTGCAATAGCTTTGTCTCGAGATGCTGAACAGTACATGATCTTGATATGTCTTTGAAACCACGTTTGTAAATTTCGGTCAACAGAGTCATGTATTGCTTGTATATGTCCTTAATCGGATGCCCTTCTTCATTCTTGATTAAGGACTGCCCAATGAAAGCACATATGGCTGCAAATTCTACTTTATGTGCCTCTCTTGTGATATGCCATGAAGAATGCTCTGTACCTTTTGAAGAAGTTGCTTTCACTTTTTTTCTGGTGTGCAGAGTGACATGGTAACACACCTCTTTGGCTGAAATCTACATCATTTATATGTGTCAACATCTTGTCATCCCTCAGCATATTTACAAATCTTTGGAGAATTATGTTCATTTCAGAGTTTTTAATTGTACACTTATATAACTTATGCTTCACTCCTTGATGTTTCTTGTATTCTTTTAGACAGAATATGCATTTCTTTTCAAACACACTTGTACCTGATGAGGTTCCAATGGCAGAAGTACCGGAATGAAGTGGTCACAATGCAGTAGGTTGAGCTGCAGATGCTGGTGTCAAGTTGATTGATGAAGGTTCATAAACTGATGTTTCAACCATTGTGTTGCTTTTAGAACAGACTGACGATGGTACTGCAATGAACTTCCAGTAAGTTACGGTAACAGGCAACATGATACCCTGTTGTTCAGTTGGAACATCAGGAAGCTTGATTGCAGAATATTTTGACCTCATCTTCTGCCTTTGCAACAAAGAATTTGTACATGTTTGTAGAATATATAATCCCAATATAATCCGGTGACTACAGTGTATCATAACTACAAATGGTATTTACTTTAGCATTTGACATTTTTATATCCATGTTACACTCAAACTATTCCCTACTACCCTGTCTTATACTATCCTTGCCTAAACCTAAATTAGCTCCAGAAGCAAGGAGCACTAATTTCTTTCAATAGTTTGGTAAACCTAACAAAAAGGAGTATAAAAAAATTGCTGTAGCTGAGATATGAATGCCAGCTACACATTACATAAATCTGTAAAGTGGAAATTGTTATGGCATATTAGATAGTAATATTAGATAGGCATATTAGATAGATTTGGGGTTAGGCTCATGTACAATAGTCAGATTTGATATTTCATGATACATGAAGGTGATATCTCCTACTGGCACCTGTTTCAAGCATTTATTTATTTAATTTATTTAATTTATTTATTTAATTTATTTATTTTAAAACATTTAATATCCCACCCCTCCTGCCAAGGCAGCTTGGGGCAGCTTACAATATAAAATACATATAAAATTTATATAAGATATAAAACAATAGAAAACAATAGAAAAGGGGGGAAAGAGGTGGAAAGTATCTTCAAAGGGAAGAGGGGAGATGCAAAAAAAGCTTTTTCATCAAAATAAATATCCTGCCCCTGAAAGTAAATAAAGACCTACCCTCACCCGTCTCCCTGACCAAAGGTCCAGAGCAACAGCCAGGTGTTTCAATGACGTCGAAAAAAGGCGAGGTCCAGGGCTATCTCCCTCTGCCGGGAGTGAGTGTCACAGCCTTGGCACAGCCACCGAGAATGTCCTCTCCATAGTCTCCCCCCGGGAAACATCAAGAAGGGCATTCCTGGTCAACCGCAGGGGCCAATCCAGAGCATGGGGAGTGAGGCAATCCTGCAGATACATGGGGCCCAAGCCATGTAGGACTTTATTGGAAAGAACCAGCACCTTGACTCGGGTCTGGAAGACTATAGACAGCCAGTGCAGAGAATGGAGCACTGGTGTAATATGCTCCCGGCAGCCCGTTCCCATAAGGAGACTAGCTGCCACATTCTGCACCAGCTGCAGCCTTCAAACCATCACCATGGACAGCCCCACATAGAGCGTATTACAATAGTCCAGGTTTGAGGTGATGGAAGCATGGATGATAGTTTAAACCTTTTTAGCCCTTCATGGCCTGGGCCCTGCTTATCTGTGGGACCGCCTCACTCCCCATTTGCCCGTGTGACCCTTAAGATTGTCCGTGGGAGCCTTTTTGGAGGTTCCCTGAGCAAGGTGGGTGGTCACCGATGTTAGATCTTTTTCGGTGGCCGCCCCTGTGCTGTGGAATTCGCTCCCGGAAGAGGCTTGTTTGGCTCCCACTCTCCTGCTGCTTCGGTGTGTATGTAAGACCTGGCTGTTCCGTCAGGCTTTTGGTGAGGGGTAGGGGCGGGGTAGGGGGTGGGGTTTTCCCCCACATATTGTAATTTTAAATTGTTTTTTAAAAATGTATATATTGTTTTTATTGAATGTTGTTCGCTGTCCTGGGCTGCCCTGAGGACAGGAGGAGCGGGATATAAATTTTAAATAAATAATTTTTTTTAAAATAGTGGCCAGGTCGGAGTCTGAGATATATTACCTAGGCCGTTGCACCAGATGCAATTGGCAGAAAGCACTCCTCACCACAGCTCCAACCTGGGCATCTAGGTGGAGCTGCGCATTGAGGAGTACCCCTAGACTCAGAACCTGGGGAACCAACGGAGGGCAAACCCCATCAACGAGGCCCCACACCCCCAGGTCCCAGGCCAGGTCCCAGGCCAGACCCCAAGTCACACAGCCCCAGGCCCCACCACCATGAGGCCCCAGCCCCAGGCCCCACCCCCCAGGCCCCAAGTCACACACCCTCAGGTCCCAGCACCCCCAGGCCCCAGCACCCCCAGGCCCCACCACCACCTCGGGGTGGGGCTACGAAGCTGTGCCTGGCCCTACCCCGAGGTGGTGCTGCTTATATTATGTTCTAATATCTGTATCCATTCCACAGGGCCACCTTTCCTGGAGATAGAGAGCTATCTTGAGGCACCAGCAGCACAGCAGTATCTGCCGGTCAAAGTGACAGCAACAGGTAGGAGAGAGTAGCGCAGCCCTAGAGGGGATTCAGTGCCTGGAGGTGTCATTGGCCTTCGAAAGTAAGGTTTGGGTGAGCTGCGCTGCGCAACTACAGGGAAAGTAAGCAGTGAAAACTCTTGTCTGTGTGCCCTTCCTGTTGGACTTCATCATTCTCAGATTCTTATTGTCTTTTCCTCCCCAGTTTAATTATGGAGTCACCTGCAAGAGTTATATGGATGATTGGAGATTCTTATTTCAGTCATTTAGAAAATTTTTGTCTGCAACACAACACAGAACCTAGTCTCGGAATTGCCAATGCTACAGTTGTCTGGATTAAAAAGGGAGGAATGTATTAGAGAAATATTTTGCCCAATTTAGAAAAACAAAAAGCCAAAACTTGCCGCAGTCACTCTCCAGACATTCTGGTAATACGCTCTGGAAGCAACAATATGGGGAAAATAAAAAGTCTGCAACTTCTAAACGACATGAAGTTGACAATCTCAAATATCTTACAGATGTTTCCACTTACTAAAATTATCTTGTCTGAACTGATACTTAGGCAGAGTAACTGGTATTTGACCAACATGAAAGCTATCCACAGGGCAACTAAAAATGTAAATAAATGTATTGGGGCATATTTATCTGACCATGGCATTTGTAGTATTCGATACAATTATTTTGATCCCCCAAAACAATATTTTTTATGCATCAGATGGAGTCCATTTATCTCATTATGGATTAACTTTATTTCTTGAAAGACTTACATGTACAATTTCTTCTGTGATTACTTCAATGTAGATTGTGAAGAAGAGATACAATATGAACTATGTATACACTTACATATACTTTCATATTTCCAATTCCTTTGTTTTCTGCTGCTGCATCACCGGTCCACGTCCACGATTTTAATCTCATCTTCTTTCTTTTCCTCTTTCATCAAGACATACAAGGTTTGGTTTGAGTTGAAAGTGTAAAAGCAGTGAGATACCAGGCTGGTGGCATACGCGATGCCTTGAAGAAAGTAGCAAAGGAATCAAATGATCCAAAAATCAGCCGCAAAGTCAACTCTTTGGCTGAAAATGAGCTCAGTTCCTTTGAATTTATTGTCAGTCTAGTAATTTGGTATGACCTATTAAATGTTGTCAACCATGTAAGCAAAGTCTTACAAAGTTCAACAATGCAAATTGACACTGCTTCCACACATCTTAAATCGGTTCTAACCTTTTTCCAAAGGTAACGCGAAGAAGGATTTAATGGCTCCATAACAACCGCCAAAGATATAGCAGAAGAGATGGGCACCGAACCTGTCTTTAAAGAACATCGCCCTGCAAAGAAAAATGCATTTTTGCATATGAAGGAGAAGATACTCCAGTTGCCAGCGGGGAAGAAGCCTTTCGAATTGAGTACTGCTTTGTAATAGTGGATTGTGGAGTGCAATCCTTTCAGAAACGTTTTGAACTCTATGAATTTTTCGCTGATCGTTTTGGATTTCTCTATGAGCCAGGAAAATTGAAGAAAATGCCACCCAGTGAACAGCTGAAACACTGTAAAGATCTTCAGATGGCTCTCCAGCATGGAGATTCTGGTGACATTGACGGTGATGAACTCCACAGCGAACTATCACTATTTTTGCATTGCACTGAAGACAAAACACCATGTGAAATGCTACAATACTTGGTTGTGAATAAGCTAACAGACATTTATCCAAATGCATTTGTGGCACTCCGGATCCTTCTCACAATACCTGTGACTGTTGCAAGTGCTGAATGCAGTTTTTCAAAACTCAAACTGATAAAAAACTATCTAAATCAAGTATGAGCCAAGAGCAACTCTGCGGCATAAGCCGTCTCTCAGTTGAATATAAAGTCTCAAAATCGTTGGATGTTTACAAACAAATAGATGATTTTGCTGCAAAAAAGGCCAGAAAAGTATCATTTGCTAGTAGTAGTTCTACATTTCCAGAAGAGATGAAACCATAAGGACTGCCTTATTGACTTAACCAAAGGATCCATGTAGGCTGCAGATAAAGCTTGTGAGGGTGTCTGAGACAGGGAGACCAGCATGTCCCTGCTCATGTGTGACTGACAGGAGGGGCAGAGGGCACAGGGCAGGAGCACTGAAGCAGATGCTGGGGAGTACATAAAATAGATTGGTTGTTGAGACTCATCATCTCTCTATCTTTCCATCCTGTCTCTTATACACATCTAGATGTGTATAAGAGACAGACCTACCTCACAGGGTTGCTGTGAGGATACACTAGATGGGGGACCGTAAAACACTTTAAAGTAGCGTTCAGCACTAGGATTTGGCAGTTTGTAGTAGCCAACATTGACCTACAGGGAAACAGATGCTCATGCTGGGGAGTAGTAGTTCACTTTTGATTTTTGGATGTAAGGCCTGTGTGAGATGTTGGCCTTACGGGACTCTCACTCAGAAGATCATGGTGGCTTCTCCCAGTAGTAGTAGTATGCAAATCTTTGATGCCCCTTGGCCAGGCCTGCCTAGACTTGAGGGCAATGTTCACATCAAGTACTCAGTGCCTTTTTTCTCTTTGAGTGCATTCTAAGCAGCTGAGGATGCATTTAAACCCGGGGTGGACCGGTGGTACATAAAATAGATTGGTTGTTGAGACTCATCATCTCTCTATCTTTCCATCCTGTCTCTTATACACATCTAGATGTGTATAAGAGACAGACCTACCTCACAGGGTTGCTGTGAGGATACACTAGATGGGGGACCGTAAAACACTTTAAAGTAGCGTTCAGCACTAGGATTTGGCAGTTTGTAGTAGCCAACATTGACCTACAGGGAAACAGATGCTCATGCTGGGGAGTAGTAGTTCACTTTTGATTTTTAGCCTGTAAGGCCTGTGTGAGATGTTGGCCTTTATGGGATTCTCACTCAGAAGATCATGGTGGCTTCTCCCAGTAGTAGTATGCAAATCTCTGCCCTTTGAGAAGGCCTACCTAGACTTGAGGGCAGTGTTCACATCAAATACTCACTTCCACCCCTGCCCTCTTCGCACTGTGAGCTCATGCTGGTCGCCAAGTAAAATTGCGGCTGGGAAGGAATTTTTCCCAGCAGCTTGCCAATGGTAGCCAGAGGGTTTTTTTCATCTTCCCCACAGTGCCTTTTTAATCTTTGAATGCGTTCTAAGCAGCTGAGGGTGCATTTAAACCCAGGGGTGGACCGGTGGTACATAAAATAGATTGGTTGTTGAGACTCATCATCTCTCTCTCCATCTGTAAGGTTTAAACAATAATAACCTACCTCACAGGGTTGTTGTGAGGATACACTAGATGGCGACAGTAAAACACTTAAACTAGCGTTCAGCCTAGAATTTGGCAGTTTGTAGTACCCAGAATTTGGCAGTGAGTCTCTAAATGGAGGTTTAAGACAGTTGCATGTGTTTTAAATAAAGAGTTGTCTTTTTAAACAATATCTGTGTCCTGTGCACTCTTTCATATTGATTTCATTGCAGTGATGGGTTGGCATGGGGGGATTTTCTATACTTTGGCCTGTGGGGCGTGGGTAGGGCCTGTGGGGTGTGGGCGGGGCCTGTGGGGTATGGGGCCCCGCATTTTGTTTTCACCCAGGGTCCCGCAATTTGTAAGGCCGGCCCTGAGTATCCTGATCTCCTTATGAGGGCTGTGCCTGAGAAGAAAGCATCCAATCCTCAATCAAGAGCCAAAGCCCACAGACAACCAAATCCCTTTGTAATACAGTATAGTCAGGGCCCCAATACGTCTGTGGGCTTCTTTAAAAAAAATCCGCATGAGACTGCAGGCCTCCCGGCCCGATTCTACAGGTTTCTGTCCTGTACCCCCACCCCCGCCATTCTGGGCTGGGTGGGGGTTACCTCCCCGCATCCCACCTGGGCCCTCCCTCCCTGCTTCCCTCACCTGCTCTAACCAGGGGCAGGAGGAACTCCCTGGGAGGCGGCAGTGGTAGCAGCAGGAGAAGGAATGTCGTGGCGGCAGCAGCAGGAGGAACTTCCTAGGTGGGCGGTGGCAACTCATTTCTTTTGAAGGTCCAGGACCCTGGAGTGCCTACCACCACTACCGCCTCTGAGCACCGGGGCTCCTAAGTAGCTACAGCAGGAACCTTGGAGTTAGCTGCCACAGCTGGTGACTTTAAAGCAAGGAATTTGTATGTATGTGTATAATCTTTTCTGCCTGCAGGCATGCTGGGAGTTCTAGTTCAGCATGGCTCCAGGGAGGAAAGATAGCATGCATTTGCCCAAACTCCATGCTTTAAGGTCAGTGACTGTGGCGGATAACTCCAAGGTTTCTGCAGCAGCTGCTTAGGAGCCCCTGTGTCGGAAGACGGGTGGGGGGTGGAGGGTTATGGTGGCAGCTGCGCCAGGGTCCTGGGTCTTTGGAAGGTGCATGTTGCCACCGCCAACCCACCCTGAGAGTTCCTCCTGCTACCACGGAGAGCAGGCAAGGAAGGGCAGGGGAGCAGGGAGGAAGGGGGCCAAGCAGGTTGGGGAGGATGGGAGGGAAGGCAACTCCTGGCACCTCGCCCAGCTAGCCAGCCACCCCAGCCCAGCCTGGTGTGGATGGGGGGCGGAGGGTGCAGTGCACCAGGGCCGGGTGGGTGAAGTGACATCAGCATATGCAAGCCACTGTTTGGCTCTTGTGCTTTGATGTCACTTGTCAATCACTGCACACAAATCAATCAGAGGCTTGTGTGTAGTGACTGATGGGTGACATTACAACACAGGAGCCAAACAGTGGTTTGCTTGTGCTGATGTCACTGGAAAAGGGTAATTCTACATGGAGTTTCTCTGTATGTGTGGGAATCTGGCCCAGAGTCAGATTCTGCACAGAATACACGAAGCGCAGTACTGCATTTAGCACAGGACCCTGAATAGAGTACTCTATCTCTCCTTTTCATCCGACTCAGATCCTGCAGTCTTGGTGCATACCCAATGCCTGGCTGCAATTAGGGACTGGATGTGGGCAAGATGATTGAAGCTGAATCCAGACAAGACTGAAGTGATGATGGTTGGCCGGTCTGGTGACCTAGGAGTTGTAGGGATGCCTGTTATTGATGGGGTGCAGCCTTCTTTGATCACTCAGGTTTGCAGCCTTGGGGTACTCTTGGACCCATTGCTGTACCTGGATTGCCAGGTTGCGGTGCTGGCCAAGGGTGCTTTTCACCAATTACATCTGGTGAGAAGGCTGCAACATTTTAAAAATCAGATTCAGATTTGCCCACTGTTGGCCATGCCGTCATAACCTCAAGACTAGACTACTGCAATGTTCTCCACCCGGGACTGCCCTTGATTATTGTTCAGAAGCTGCAGTTGGAGGAGAACATGGTGGCCCATCTTCTGTTGCGGGAAGGTTGTCAGGAGCACATTACACCAGTGCTCCAGAGTTTGTACTGGCTACCAATAGCTTTCCAGGCACAATTCAAGGTGCTGGTTTTGACCTATAAAGCCCTAAATGGCTTAGGCCACAGGTATCTGGAAGATCACTTCTTCCCTCATGTCCTGTCGTGTCCTCTGAGGTCAACCAAGAGTGCTCTCTTGCAGGTAGGTACCATCTGCCCATGAAGTTTCTACAATAATGTCCACAGAGTGGCATTCTCAGTGGCTGCCCCATGATTAAGGAACTCCCTCCCCTTGGAGGTTCATCTAAACCTGAGTCTGCTCATCTTCTGGAAATGATGTAAGACCTTTCTATTTGGCCAGGTGTTTGGCAGTCAGGGATAGGGTAGGGAGGGTCTGGGTGGGGGAGAGGGTTAGGGAAGGGTTGTGGGATGGATAAGGGGATTTTAAAGATGTTTTTACTTATTGCAAGCCAACCTGAGTCATAATGGGAAGGGCAGCATATAAATCTGATTAAATAAATAAATAAATAAATAAATAAACTAGGACAAATATTTACTTGCCCTGTGTAGTAAGCAGATGCAGTTGTGCTTCTGCCTGAGAGGAGAGCTATATATGAAGGAGAAATTCTGGCTACAGTCGATGCAGGAATCAAGTCCATAATACTGGGGTAGAAAAGAGTTTGATGTCCCCAGCTTCAGTGTTGCCCTCAATCTACAGAGGAAGAGGGAAAGGATTGGGGCTTACAGGCCAAGGCAAAGCATGGGTGCATGGAGCCCAAGTTGTAAGCAAGAACAATATGTGAGACTGTCCATTGTCTTTGCTGCTTACATTGTGCACAAGTTAAGGTGGGAACCTTAACTTACAATTTCCATGCTTTTTGGAGCATAGTTGAATTTGTAAGAGCCTTAACTCCTCTCTCAAACTGTAGGTTTTTGGATTCTATAATTGCCCTTGTCTCATGACATGTACATGGAAGTCTGCTTTTACTGGATATTCAAACTACCAATCAAACCATTAAAAAACCCAAATGTACCCTGTGATGTAGGCAATGCCAGTTAATATTGTTCAAGTTATTTACATCTGAAGGGCCGCGCCTGTCTGGATAGCTGGGCCTGACGCTTCTCTGGACTTGGTTTCTGCTAATCACATCTGTTTCAGCTTTAGACTTTCACTGGTATTCTGCCAGCAGCCACAACTTTTTAATGACTACAATAAACTACAGAGACTCATCAAATCTTTGTTGTATGTGCTAAAATAATATCCTCTTCAATTAAAACATTTGATATAGATTAGGCTACAATGTAATCTGAAGAGATTGGAGGGAAATGTTTAGGGAAGGATGATTTAGTACTACTAATCATTTTGCTAAATAAAATTAAAAGAAATTTATTCAGAAAAATTTAGTGAACATTCCTCTAAATGTTTTTGGATGCCTTTTTTTAAGAGATAAAAATCCTAGCGTCTTTTAAGACTATTAGGGTGGTTTCGGTTTCAAAATTTGCTTTCTTGTATAAAGTCACTACTTGCATCAGCTGCTTGACTTTTTTAAAATATTTCATTCTTGTCTTGTTTAAAATAATTAATCAGCTGCTTGTTTAAAATATTTCTTTCAAGAGAAGCACAATAAAGGAAAACTCAACATTATATTTAATATAGTTTTAAAAGTAAGTATTTTTTCTATAAATGCTCCTGCATTTTCTTACAATATACTGAGAAATCATCAGTTTGGAAGTATAAAAACCAAAGATCACAACATAAGTATAATCCTTATAAGAATAAAAAATAAAAACATGCACTGTAGTAAATGCAGAGCTCTCCCTTTTCCTTTTTGTTCCAATTTATCACTAAAATCATGCGACTGTCAAAGCCCTGTAGCAGAGCCAGCAAGAGTGATATGCACGGCAGCAGGACTACATGCTGGAAAAGTAGAAGATCAAACACAGATCATGTTTCTGCACAAACTAGCACAAGAGAGGGCAGGCCAAGGGTTCTACAGGGCCAAGAGATGAGAGGAGATAGAGCACTCATGTATGCCCGGGTTGAATAAACAAAAACTGATACTTCCCTAACACAGTTAACCTTTGAAACTCTCTTTAAGGTGGCTATGGCCTATTTCAGCCATTTCCAACTGGAAGAATAAATTATTTTGTGATGGTTTCCACTGTCTGACTCTGAACAATCAGTGTCATACTGTTCACCTCTGATGCTAAAATTAGTGCTCCATTTGGAAAGAATGGACCAGTTCAGTTCTGTTAAGCAGAATAGTCTTTTACAGCAATCTCGTTTCTTGCAATTTCTCCCTTTTAAAAATAATAATAATATAAAACAGGTGGTGGTGGGGAGTCTTGGCTTTATTTTTTTCCCAGCAAAAATTGATGATAAGCAAATTCAATTGTTTGCTATGTCTAATTATGCTGAGAGCAGCCCTTTCCTGTTTTATTTTAAACAAGTACCTTCTTGACTGATGTAAGTTTTGATTTTCTGAGCCTTGCTTTGTAATAAACATTTAAAATAATTTTTATGCTCTAGGGTAAAGATTTTAAGCTGATGTTCTCTCTTATCCTTTATTGACAAAGTGTACTTCATTTCTATCTACATTGGTAGTAGTAAAACAACAATTTAGCATCTATAGGAAAGAAATGGAATACTTTGGCTAGGATTTCTAGGGATGGGCGAACGCGGTTCGGATGTTTGGAGTTCGGACCGAACTCGGTCTGTTCGGACATCCGAACCAAACGTCTGAATCGAACTCTAGAACGACCGAACAGTTCGGTCATGTTCGGATGAGTTTGGGGCTGGAAAAACATCTTTTCAGGGCCAAAAATTAGGTTTCGGTTTCATAGCGCTATTTTTGACTGTGGCCAAGTTCTGCCAACCCGAATTCAGCTGAACTGAACCACTGAACCCAAACTTGAGTTTTGAACTGAACGACCAAACATCCGAACCGCATTCTGTTTGCCCATCCCTAAGGATTTCTATTACTGTACTCAGAAGTCTATTCAGTTAAATAAAGAGCTCTAGAACAGGGGTGGGGATCCTTTTCTCTCCAAGGGTCACTTTGAAAATTAGAACATGACCAAGGGCTGTATGGAAGTTGGGGTAGGCCAGGGGGACAGTGTGTTCATGAAGGGGAAGGTCCATATCATGCCAGAATCTATGCCATGAATCTGTCCCTTATACTTGAGCGCATGCATTGCTCTCAGCTCTGCTCCCTTATCCTGAGTACAGTCTCTCAAGTGCTTGTGGGCAGGAAGTGGATTCAGGTACAGGGGTTGAAGAGTAGCTGTGGGCTGCATTTGTTCCCTGGGCCTGACATACCCATCCCTGCTCTAGACAAAGGCCCTTTTCACATGGGCCACAGCTGTGTGGGGGTGAGCATGCACTGCAGTCTGTGTGCGGTGGGTGGGGGGCGGTTTCAGTTGGGGCTCACACCCATCCCCATGTATCCCCATGCACAGAGGCACGTCCATTTTTTCCAGTGCCTCCGTGCATGGGAATGCATGTGTGCGCGAGTGCGCACCCCCACCCCCGCGGGATTCACATGGGTGGTACCCATGCTAGAACACCCAGGGTATATATATATACACATACATACAACAATTTAGCATCTATAAGAAAGAAATGGAATACTTTGGCTAGTATTCTAAAATGTGTCTGTGTGTCTGTGTGTGTGAATGTGAATGTGTTTTTGCCAAGGTGAATCTTCATGAACACCTTGGCACTTAGTAATAAACCTCATAAAAGTTACTTTTTAATGGCACTCAGTTACTGGGTTATCAGTATTAATGTTCTTACCTTCTAGATTCCTCCTCAGTTTCCTTAAGTCTTTTATTAAGTCTTCAAACTTAACTTGGGAGGCCTGGAAGAAATCCTGTGGTTCTGGTAGAGGAAAAATACTGTTGTCTGTTCCTGCTTCCTAAAGAAGAAGAAGAAAAAATTAAATTATGAAAAGGAACCATTTTCATTCAGAACTAAATCACTTTCCTCAAAACTTTAAATATGAATTAGTATTACAAAATCACAAATACAATTACTTGAAACATATATTCACAAGTATAGCCTCATAAAATGCATATCTTATTTTCAGCAGGGCTCCAGTGAGACAACTACCATACAATTGTATTCTAGCATATTACAGCACAATGAAAATTGTAATTTTATTTTATTTATTTTGATTTGTATCCAGCCCTTCCCTGTAGGCTCAGGGCAGCTAACAAATAAATAATAATACATACATACATTATGAGCATGATCCCACTAATCCCCTGCGTAGGAGACAACTGTGCCAGTGGATGGCTCCTGCGTGCTGGCAGCCACAGTGCCCCATTCATCTCCATACAGTGGAAGGAGGAGGGGTGTGTGTCATGGAGTGACACACAGGAGTGGCAGGCAAGGGGCTGCAGACCAATGGGAAGGGAACCCGGGGTTACAGGACCCACTACACCCTGTTTAGCCGGTCCCTGAAAAATGCAGGGCGCAAGAGCCCTGGCCCACACCGCAGCATGTGGAGTGACAGGGGAGAAGCAGTGCCTCGTGGAGGCCTATCCAGGGCTTGCATGCCCTGGGTGTCTTGGGGGCTGGCTGGGTGGGGTTGGTGCAGCTGGTGCTTGAATCCCTATGGCTGTGTGGCCCTTACTCCTGCTCCAAGCACTGGGGAGTCTCCTTGATTTGCCACGGGGATAGACTGGTGGGCATGCCCAAGGAGTAGGGAACCCCTTCTGCGGGCTGTGCCCCTTCCCTAAAGCTGGTGTGGTGGGCATGGCCATCACTCCATTGGAGGGGGTGTGGCCATCTGGCCGGCGGAACCTGCTTTCGCCGGCACTCGCACCCCCCCACTCCTGGCTGCCTGCTGCTTATCGGCCCTACCACCAGCTCAAGGCCCCTTCCACTGGGTCTTTGGCGAGGATGATGGGTAGGAAGGGTAGGGTGGAGGTTATTCATCTTTGTGGCACCCGGATTTGATATTTTGTTTGATTATTTATTTCTTCTATAGTCTTTTTGTATGTTTTTTTTAAAAAAAATAATTATGCTTGTAACCCACCTTGAGCTACTGGATGTTGGAGAGGCAGGGTAAAAATATTGTAATAAATAAATAAATAAATAAATAAATAAATTTAAATAAAATACCCATACAATACATCCCAAACCCTAGCCCTGCTTGTTTAATGCCTGGCCAAATGTTTTTGTTTTAAAAAAATAATAATCTTACATTGTCTTTGGAAGATGCTTAGGTTAGGACTTTGGTGAACCTCTATGTGAAAGGCTGAGAATGCTTCTCTTTGTGTATTTTCAAACATGATGATGCTAGGCGCCGCCATGCTTTGATCCTGCCCAGGATGAGAATCCTCACCCTGGGCAGGAGCTGGCTCGGCCACCGAGCAGATGTACCGGCGGCCAGGGTGGGGGCGGAGAGAGGGTGGGGGTGAAGTGCAGACATGGTCCACACTGCCCCGCCCCCAATACTGAACAGCGCAGCCCTGCCTCCTCTCTGATGGGTGGGTGTGGTGGCTTATGAGGCCGCTGTGCTCATCAGGAAAAGCTTCAGCCTAGGGATGTGCAAACACCAGGGGGTTCGGTGTTTGGCCCGTTCAGGGTTTGGCCGAACCCCAAACCATTCGGTTTGGCCTGTTCGGCCCAAACGGGTTCGGGGGGGTCAAACCCATTTGGGCAGGGGGGGCGGTTTCCCCTCCTCCCTCCCCCCTCCAGACTGCACGGGTGGAAGGGGCGCCGGGGAGCACCTCTCCCCCAACCTCGTAAAAAAATTTTTTAAACCCCCAACCACAGGATTGCCTTACCTGGTGGTGCCCGGGCTCCAGCCCCAGATCCGGCAGCGGCGGGTCCAGAGGCGGCGGCACTCCAGAGCGCTTCAGACTGCTACTAGGTCTTCTGAGTCAAACCGGAAGGTCTAGTAGTGGCCTGAAGCACTCCGAAGCACCGCCGCCGGCAGACCCGCAAGACCCGCCACCACTGCCAGACCCAGAGCCCAACCTACCTGGTGGTTATGGGGCTCTGGTTCCAGCAGCGGTGGCGGATCTGGTGGCAGCAGCGCTCCAGAGCGCTTCAGGCCGCTACTAGGCCTTCCAGTTTGACCCAGAAGGCCTAGTAGCGGCCTGAAGCACTACGGAGCACCACTGCCTCTGGACCCACTGCCGGACCCGGGGCTGGAGCCCTGGCACCACCAGGTAAGGTGATCCCTGGGGTGGGGTGGGTTAAAATTTTTTTAATGAGGCTGGGCAGGGTGGTGGCGGGGGAGGTGCTCCTTGATGCCCCTTCCACCCACGCAGCCTGGAGGAGGAAGGGAAAACCAGGTTCCTCCCTGCCCCCCGCCCGAGCTGGTTCGGAACCCAAACTTTGTTCGGCTGGTTCGGGCGGGGGGCAGTTCGGAATTGGGGTGTTCGTGAATGGACTGAACACCCCGAGTTCAGACCAAACCCCAAACTTCCAAACCGCGTTCGCACATCCCTACTCCAGCCACCAGCCAGAGTTAGGTTAGTGGGCCATCATACATGATGGCCCACTCTACCCTGGTCCAGGGATGGCTTCCCCAGACTGTGGCAGGGCTTACTCCACACTGTGCACTGGCAGGGAGCCCAGCTCACAAAGCAGAGTTAACCCTGTCACAGTCCGAGGAAACCTCTGATCCCACCCGAGGTAACATCTGGTGGGCAGGATCAAACATGATACCACTATGGGTGGCCACGACAGAGTAAAACGTGGCCACCCATGGTAGCATCTCGTCTGAAAATAGCCTTTGCTCTCTTACTGTGTGGACATGTTGTAAAGATGGCTCTCTGAGCTGACCACAGAGGTCATGAAGGAGGTATACTGGGGGAGGTGTTCTTTTAGATATGTAGGGCCCATGCTATTTATGGCTTTATAGGTCAAAACCAGCACCAATAATGAAGAATACACAATTGGAAGATGCTGAGGAGATTTTTAAAGCTTTCACTCGTAAATGTGGGGTGGTTTGAAGAGGTGGGCCTTTTTTAATCTAAATCAGAGATGGGAGCCAGCTTAAAATCACATAATATCTAAATGTTAGGGCTGGGAATTTCAGTTTCGGATAAAAATGAAAGTACCCGAAAATGGTTATTTCGGATTAATCCAAAATTTCGGTTCTTGTTCGGTTTTAGTGCTAACAGATCTTTTGCATTCATTTTTGTACCAGATTTTTAACATTGCTGTTTGTTTCCCATTGAAAAAATGTAATGTTAAAAATCCGGTACAAAAATCAATGCAAAAGATCCGATAGTACCGAAACCGAAAAAGAAGTGAAATTCAGGAGAACCTAAACTGAAATTGACCGAAACTGATATTTTTTCCAGAGTCCCATCCCTACTAAATGTAAAATCTGAGTGCATACATCTCCAATGTCAACAAAAAGTAACTTAACAAAAATTTAATCTAAGATTATCTCAATAGAGTGCCCATCTAAGACTCTGGACCTTCTTGACACACACTAAAATATACAGTAAACCTAGAGCTGTATAATTTTTCCTTTGCATCCTCACCCACCCAGATCAATTACCTGTCTAGTGATGAAAACAAAACACACTTAGAACAGAAGCTTTCCATGCTGTATTCTCTTTCCAAAAAAATTATCCCACCTACTGCTGCTGCCCTCCATAAGAGTCTCACTTAATCAGCTGGAATTTGAAGTTTTTGGGTTCCCAGAGTAATAGCATGAACAGTGTATGAAAATAACTTTACATTTTTAAAACCATTTCTTTAATTTATTTATTTATTTTTGTGAGATGGTGAGATTTGATGGAAGGGACAGATGTTATCAGACATGGATGGCAAACTTCCAATAAACAGCAAAAATGCTAGTCTCTGGGACAGCTAGAGTTTTAGCAGGCCATATAACAAGTCTCTGATTTCAAATGTTGGTGATGTTATGCAGCAAACAAGCTGCTATGTAAATGCTGTACATTTCTGATTTAACACTGCAATGTACACCACATGCATTATTAAGTAAACCTTCTGTTTTGGTTACAAGTAGTCGTACACCAAAGAGCACGCTTTCCAGGATTTTGGTCAAGGTTTTTGGGAGCCTGTTTGGTTTCAAGTACTCCATGGTGAAAATTCCAATGTAACATAAAACAAAATACTGAATACATGGAGTAATTTTTCACAGTTTAAGAGTTCCATTTTGTAAATCATATTTTACCCATCACAGGTATTTTATGCAGTGAAGAAAATAAATTCTATTAGTAAATTCGGTATGTAACTGAAGTTCTTTTCCTGATCTCATTTTAAACATTCACTTTAAGTAAGGGTATTTGCAAAGCAAATAATTTACCTTGTCACAATGGCGTAGGTAATATATTACGACATAATCCACAAGGTTAATGCCATTATCCTAAAGAAAAAACATTAATGAGAAGATTAACATGGGAATAAAAAAAGATTATCAATGGGGGCATGGGAAGAGCAGTTTTAAAGAGTGAAAAATTACCAAAGTAATTTAAAAGAAATATAATCCCATTTTATGAATTTGTCAGAGTCATTGGGGCCGATCCCAAGCCCCACATGTGCCACGAGCATGCGTGCAACCTGTGCACACCCCCATCACAAGGACTGTGTGGTACATGCAACCTTTTATGGAAGTTGTGCAGGATCCATGCACACACTGTATGCAGGGGGTTTGGGATCATACCCACTGACCACAAAAACCGAACAGAAGAGGTGTTAGCCCCATGCATACAAAGTAATTTCACTGGGACTAAAAGGGGCAAGGAGCCACTGACATCTCATGCCATTGTGTGAGGTGATGGCCTTAACCTTGTCCCTTGTTGGTGCCACAGAACACCAGTAACATCCAACTTTCCAACAGTTATCATTATCCAGGAACTTAAATATTCATATTAATAGATACTATTTGTACCAGACACTTTAAAGGAGGTACACAAGCAATTCATACAACTGATATTGATTATAAAACTACACAGTATATATTTCCCCCCTATATTTCATATGATGAGTTACTCTGTTTCATTAAATCTGTTGATTTATGATGGATTCTGTATTCCCTCTCCATTGCAATATGGTTTTCAAAGTCTATAATTACTGTACATGACAATATTTTATTCTCTTGTGTTATTAAAGCAATTTATTCCAGCTGAACTAGGGAAATGAAATGAATAAACATTGCTTCAGGTATGGAATTATACTTTACAGGAAATTATTAAACAGCACAAAAGAAAGACAACTTAGTGTATTATATATGGAATGTCTTTGATGTTCATTACTTCCTTTTACACAGTATATTGACAGCTATCAGGATAAAGGTTTGGATATGATATGCAGAATACATGACTTCCGGCATAGGGCCATCTTATTTATATTTCAGTTTGAAAAACATTTTATTTGATTAATATCACACAGCAGAAAAATTCTTAAATGTGCAAGCCACTACTTTTATAAAGACAAAACAATACCAAAAAAGTCTATATATGAAAGGCTATACATTTTCTTGATGGCCATGGAATGAGATCTTTATAAATATTTGGTTTCCCTTATGGAGCAAAATGCCACTACTGTTCTGGTCTATTCATGCTTTTATGCCACCACTGTGTATGAGTCTGGTTGGTTTTTTTTATCATCATGATTATAGGTTGAAAATGAGTAGCTGAAAACTCTATGGGGTTGCAATTATTAAAGGATAAAATTTGTGCAAAATAATATTGGTCAGCTAGGCTACACATATGCAGTGCTACACATATATTATTTATAAAAATATTTAATACCTTCTTGCCAATGGTGACCCAGGGCATCTTACAAATTGAATACATACATACAAATATACAGAATACATAAAACAATGATTCCATGATTCCATGAACAATACTAAAACAATAGTCCCAAGAAGATTTCTCCCATACACCGCACCCCAGATCGTACTCCCCTCACCCTCAACCTGCTCCCTCACCAAACGCCTGCTGAAACAGCCAGGTCTTATAACATTTTTGGAAAGAGAGAAGATCCGGGAACAAGTGGACATCGACTGGGAGGGCGTTCCACAGACATGGAGCAGCCACTGATAACACCCTCCCCATCATCGCCACCAGGTGCACACAGGGAACTTCGCGGAGGGCGCCCCCAGTCGACCTGGGGAGTGAGGCGATTCCACAGATGGTGGGGCAAAGGCTGTGAAGGGCTTTATAGGTAAGAACCAACACCTTGAATCGAACTCAGAAGATTATAAGCAGTCAGTGCAGTGAGTGCAAGGCTGGTGTTATATGCTCATAGAGACCCATCCCTGTCAGGAGATGGGCCGCCGCATTCTGCACTGGCTGCAGACGCCAAGCTGTCACCATGGGTAGCCCCACATAGAGTGCATTGTAATAGTCCAACTTCAAGGTGATCAAGGCATGGATGATAGTGTCCAAGTCTATGTCTGAGATATACGGCCGTAACTGATGGACCAGATGAAGTTGCCAAAACACGCTTCTCAAGACAGCCAGCATGTGGACATCCAGGCGAAGCTGATGCTGTACATCGAGGAACACTCCCAGACTATGAACCTGAGGAACTAGAGCGGGGCGAACCCTGTCAATGACAGGAGTCCCCACCCGCCCACCCCCAGGCCTGTCCACTAGCATCACACATGCTGCTATAACTGGTATTTAAAATGAACGTGCTATTTGCCAACTAAAAAAAAAAAAAAGATGGCAATACATACATTACCCAAATCTGAACTTGCAGATTACCAGTTACTAGTGCTCCCAAACAGTTAATACTAATATTAAACAGTGGGTGCTGGGGACAGTCACTGGAGCTGTCTGCCTTTTTTCACATGTCTTTTAAACTGCAAAAATTGGATCCTTACTGAAAGGACAAGGGAGAGGTTTCGACACCAGGATATTTTTTTCTGATGATACAGTATAGGAGACGTAGGAGATGTGCTAATTTGTGTGCTGCAGGTGTGATGAAAGAGGGGAAAGAGGAGACTGAGACCAATAGATATCAAGAAGGAAAATATATTTAATCTGTAAATGCTGTGTAACCCAGGGGACTATATTGTAAATTGATAAATATATAAGACTATATTGACTGTAACAGTTTATACCACAAATTATGATGTCATGATATTGTATACCACTGTGTAAATCAGAGAATGATGCAAAGTAAGGAGAAGATAAACCTTTTACAGGTAATAGAACATGCAGATGTTTCCTTAGCAAATGTTTCTCTTAGTAATTACAAATACTTACTCTACTTTTCACATCCTTTAGTTTAGGAAGGATTTCCAGACCAAATCCATCTGCTTGACCACGGGTCCTATTGCCACCATTCATATAATTTCCAAAGGCCAAAATTAAGCCCAAAATATCTTTCACACTTTTCATGTCCAACAAATCCTGAAAGAGAAATACTAATTTGTAATTTCACCTTGTAGAAGAAAATTACACTTTAACACATGAGTTTTCCCTCTGTCCTATTAATGTCATACATGTTGATGATGTACAGAAAAATAATTTTCTTAAATGCACTTATCTATATATTTGTATTCATACACCAGTAAAGTGTCCAATGTTTACCATAATTTAGAAAGTGCAATGACTGGGGAAAATGTTTCATATTCACCTTTCACTCATTCCATAATACCAAACATGTTCGGTGTATGTCATTATTATGAATCATTTATATAGTGCCAGCAATATGCCTGAAGCTAAATAGTCATGATTATAAAGACAGGCTCCTGCCTCAAGAAGCTTACAATCTAGAATGGACAAGTTGGGAGGCCAACATGGGGAGAGGCACATAGTGTGGGACAGGGTTACATTTACAAAGGTGAGAAGTTGCAGTTGCATGTGCTTAGCTTATTTATAAGGGATGAGGGGAGGGACACTATAAGGAGAAGCATAAAGGAGTAATCTATGGGGGTGAAGAGTTGAGGAAAACTTGACAGAAGAAGTGGGTTTTTAGAAGGGATATGGAAGTTGTGAGTGAGGAGGAAGAGCATAAGTCTTCAACGAGAGAGTTCCAAGCACAGTGGATAACATCAGAGAAGGGACAAAGAAACTTTTGGGAAACTGGGAGGTGGCGGAGAGGGCAGTGGCAGAGGACAAGCCAGGTTCATGGGTGGGAATGTATTAGGAAATGAGGGTAGAAAGACTGGGAGAAACAATGTCCTGAAGAGCCATGAAAGTGAAGAGAAGGAATTTGTGCTGAATGTCAGTGGAGAGAGCCCATGGAGGAAGGAGAGAAGGGGCTGAACATGATCAAAGTTGTGAATGAGGTGGATGATCTTGGCAGCAGAGAGTTGAATAGAAGTGAAAGGGTCAAGGTGAGAGTGGGGAAGGCCTGTAAGAAGGAGATTACAGTAGTCAAGGCAAGAGATGAGTAGAGCATGGACTAGGTCTGAAATATAGGGATGGGCGAACGTGGTTCGGAAGTTCGGAGTTCGGCCCGAACTTGGTCTGTTTGGACGACCGAATCCGAACCCGAAGCCGAACATGAACTGGCTGAACCGAACTCAATTCCGAACGTCGAAATGACCGAACAGTTTGGTCAGTTCGGATCACGTTCGGATGGCAAAAAGAGGTTCACTGGAAGGTCGAACGTGACAGGGAGGGGTAGTTCATAGCATTTAGAATAGTTAATAGCAGTTAGATTTAGTGTAGATAGATAGATATAATATTAGATTAAAAAATT
>QEPC01010852.1:1084671-1105914 GCA_003113815.1 Sphenodon punctatus
GGCCAATATAATGAAGATCATCTCTAATACAGAATGCGACACATTGTGTGATATGACAACCCCCCGCCCCCCAAAAAAACACCACCCAGAAGAGGAGTTGAAAAACACGGGGCAATACAGAGTAGAACAACAAGGATGTACCTATGGTGCTTAATAGAACTATGGTAGTGTTTCCCATACTCTATCACTCCTCCCGATCATTTACATCACCAACAATCTAGAGATTCTAGTAATTTCTTATGTCATTCCTCCTATTATTCCACCAAGTTCCTTCCTCCTGTACTTCATCCTTATATCCTCCTCCCTGTCATTCCACCGTCTCTCCCTGCTGCCTTTGTTATTCCACATCCTTTTCCCCGCCCCAACCTCCCAAAGATGCATCTCCGTTGTATTATTTCACAAACACTTAATGAGATATAATTTAATTCCAAATTAGGATTAATGTTTCCCCCATGCCTTCCATTGGTCTTTACATGCATTTAAAGTCAACGTGTACCCAAATTCTTATTAAACACTTACATAGCATTCTGCTCAGCTTTAGTGTTGCCCCCAACCTGCAAAGGAAGAGGATTGGAGCTGAAAGACCAAGGCAAAGTGTGGGTGCATGGAGCCTAAGTTGTAAGCGAGCACAGTATGCGAAGTCATACAACATCTTTAGTGCTTACATGGTGTGGAAGTTAAGGCGGGAGCCTTACCACACAATTTCTAGGCTTGTTAAAGTTTGCTTGGTATGAATCTGCCTTAACTAAGTTTGTAAAACCGTAGGTTTTTTGTTTATCTAATCATACTTAAGTTTGGATGTGAGAGTCAAGTTGGAGTTTTTATTGTGTCTTTCCCTCCCAGACCCCAACTCCTGGTAAGATTCAGGAGGCCAAATGGTTCCCTCAGTTATACTATTGTAAAACTGCTTTTGGCAGGGTAGGGTTAAAAGGGAATAGTCAGAACATAGTGGAGTTGTACAGCTGTAACTGATAGGAATAATTTGGCCTACACATCTCTACTTCCATATTTTCCAAGAGTACATTTTTTCCTGGTTCAGCGATAGGTTTTGTCATCTTGTTCTCCTGGTTTAATAGTCCCATTGATGAGGGCGGGGGAGGGGGGGGGAGGGGAGGACTTTTTTTTCACTTTAACAAGCTTGGAATAAGCACCATTATTAAAGAACAAAGATAGGTAACAACCAAGAAGGAGAGAGCTGTGTTCCTGGGATGAAGATGAAAACTAAAAAGGTAGGGAAGGTGTGGGTCTGTTTGTGAGAGATGATTCTTTAGAATGATGAAAGGGACTGTCAATGCTTCCATCTCTAACCCTCTGAGTGTCTTTAAATCTATAACTTTAGAGCCAAAGTCAAAACACTCATTTGAGACTTTTTTGACATTTTAATCTGTAAAATTGTAACTTGAACCAGCAGTCCTGCAAGTGCATATACAAACATATGTGTACACAGAGGCTCTCATACAAACATCTTTTTTTTTTTTCCAACTCTGCCTTAAAGTTAGTGAGCTGTTACAAACTTTCATATAATCACACAAATCTATGCAAATTAAGGATGACGTAAAATGTACCTATTTTTCTCTGTCAAATGTTGGCATGTATGTACTTCTGGTGATTTTGTTAGGTAAGGAAATCACTAGCTTTATTATTATTTACTTATATAGAATTAGCAATGGACCTGACACTGTACAATCATTAATTGGGGACAAGTGCCTGCCCCAGGGGGCTTACAATGTACAGTGGAAAATGGAAAGGAGAATATGTGGAGAAACAGAGATACACTCATGAAGTTGAGATGTCACAAGTGTCTATGCTTAGCTTAGTTACAGGGGAGAAATGCCTTCCCCGCCTCATACTTCTGGATGGGAAGGCTGTTTGTCAGTTCTGAAATAAGACAGGAGGGGGTAGGGTCTGGGTGGTGAGGCCAAGGTGTGGGAGGGGTGCAGGATTCAAACAGGGGGGTGTTGAAACCCTGGAGGGATTTGGCATGAAGGAGCCTTTGTGAGAGTAGGGCAGGACTCTGTCTGCACTATAAAAAGAGACAGTCCCCACCCCACCTGGAAGGAGTGAAGCGGGGGCAGGCATGTGAGTAAGCAAGCACTCTCTCACTCTCTTAGGCTGGCACTATGTCTGATGTTGGTTGCCATCCTTGGGGACAGGAAGAAATTTTTCCCACTGCCTCTGATTGGCCTGGGTTTTTCACCTTCCCCAGCATGCCTTCACGCACGTGAGTTCTGGCTGAGCAACTAAGGGCATGTTTAAATCCAGGTTTTGTTGTTATGTTTTTCTTTTGTCACAAATCTGGTGGTGGACCATTTCACACAGTGGGTTTGATAGGATCTATGGTAGCCTGCATAAGGGGGATATCTCCCTAAGAGATGTGGGAAAGGGTCAGTCACCAAGCACAGGGGCAGCCCAAGGTTTGGCCCTCCCAGGTGCGGGGGCAGAAGAAATAGTATTTGCAAGACAAATATCATGTTAGTTCATCTTGGAACCATCTCCCCTTCCTCTGGTCCCAAAAGGACCACCCAAGATGTGTGTCTTACGGGGTGGAGTCTGATGGAGCTAGGCCCAAGCTGGGAGGCTGGAATCCGGGGTGGCTGACTCTGGGATGTGAATGACACCGCACTAAGATTTAACGTTAATTCACTGTACCCAATTTTTAAAAGGGGGGTTGCCCTGCTCCAGACTGTTCTGGTTAATAAAGCTCATTGGCTTCAAATCCATATTTGTGTTGTTGCCGCTTTCCAATTATACGATGACAAGGGGACCCTGAATGATAGGCCAGTGAGGAGCTAGGGAGAGCCTGATGGAGGAGGTAGGTTTTTAGCAGGGACTTGAAGGTAGAGAGGAAGGGATGGAGCAGAGTTTATACATGTTCAGCTTTACTAGCAGAACCTATGTTGCAGAGGTGATAAGTTTAAAAACCCATTTTTAATTTGTAAAAAACGTATAAGGAAACAATGCATTTCGAACACTGAATCTCATAATGCTTATTTGAAAAAGTCATTTCAGATCAGAATCAAGGTTTTGCATTGCCACGCACAGCACTATTAGATGACTGTATAATTTTTAAAAAAAATGTTTATAAAACCCTATTTCCAGGGGGTTTAAAATTTATTGTAAGAAGGTCTTTTGTGCTGAAATGCTACCTGAATAGTCTAGCTGAAAAATTAATATGATGCTAGTGTAAGACTACAATTATTAAACAGTCCAAAGGAGAAATGGGTAAAGGGATGGATGTTTGGATATTAAACTCCGATTCTGGCATATATCTAGGTTAAAGTAATTCTTTGTGCTTGCATAACTCAAACCAGCAGCTTCTGTCACACCATCGATATCCCTCAACCACTGAAGCAACAACACATGCTTAATTGCATTGAATGCTGCTGTAAGGTCCAACATTACCAAAGTAGCTAGTTGTCCTCGATCCAAAATCATCAGCAGACAATTCAACACCCTGACAAGTGCAGTCTCTACCCTGTCGGGAGCCGTAACCCAAACTAGACATTCCCTAAGATATTATTGAAGTTTAAAGGCTTCTGCAGCAGTATTGACCTTTTCATTTACTTTCCCTAAAAAAGGTAGATTGGAGACCAGGTGATTATTGACAAGCACTTTTAATACCAAGAAATGGTTTCTTGAGAAAGGAACGAACCTCCATACATTTAGGGTTAGTCGCCACCCTCCCCTCTTTAAAGAAGGCCTTAAAACCCATCATTAAAAGTTACCACTGTCCCAGTGCTGGCCTTCAACAACCAGGACAGGCACGAGCTGGGTCTTACAGTCACATTGTAAGCACAAACTATGTTTAACATCAGCAATGATTTTAAATTCCTGCAGAGGCTAAACCATTCATATTAGGAGCCCTGATGTACTCTAGCAAAGCACAGAGATACACAATATTTAAAATTAAATAAACTTAATTTATGAACAGTTTCTATTCAACTGGCTAAGCCTACCTTAGAAACACGAGTGATAATATCCACTTTACGATGCACTGAGGTTATTCCCTCAGAGAAAACAGACTGGAAGATTATACACTGTGCACGTTCTGCAAAATTAGGGATCTGGGATAACTCATACAAAAACCTGTGAAAATAAAAAACAAGCATGTAACTGAAAACGTCACATTTCCTATTTCATGCAATGCAATCTATCGAAGGAGTAGTGTAAAAAACCTCACAAATCAGCAATCTGCTTTTTTGTCTTTTGAATTGCAAATGAAATTTTACAGAAAGAACAAAAATATTTTGCCTGTTATTTGACCAGGGCTTTGTAGGCATCAAGAGATGAGTTGTACATCTTATCATCATCAAACCTCCATGGTGACAAAGAGTGAGATCCGAGGAATCTATATACTTGAGATTTCTATCCCAATGTTCGGTAGGCATTTGTATGGGTGTCAGAGAGAAATGCTACCCTCTGCTGGGTAAAACATATCTGCCAACTATTTATTTGCCACAGATTGCTAGTGCGGCCCAGTGGATAGAATGCAGGGCTTGGGGATCACAGCCCTACATTCAAAATATGGCTCAGCCATGGACTCACTGGTAGCTTTGGCCAAGTCACATGAGACAGGCTGGGGAGGCTATCACGCTTTAGGTAGACTTACCCTTTTCCTAGGCAAATCAGCAACATGAGACAGTGGCTTGTGTGCCCAGGGCCCAACAGATGTTCTCCCCTGCCCGTGGGTGGGGTAAGCAGCTAGCTGCTCTGTGAAGCGCCCTCAGAAAATTCTATGGACACATTGGGCATTTTTACACACATGTTAAAGTTCCAGATTTTTCAATCTTCTGAGTTCACAAGTCCACAAGTAAGTTCCGGATTCATTTTTCACGCACATGCTGCCCTGAGGCAGTTCCTGGATGCATTCTCCATACAAACACTGCCCTGAGGCAGCTTAAAGTAACCGCAGCTGTAGATGTGACAGGCTGCCATGGAAACCAAGTGACCACAGCTGCCTGGAGCAAAGCAGTTTACCAGGAGAACTTTTTACACACAAAAGTTCTGGGAGAAGTTCTACAAAGAAGTTCAAAGAGCCTGATGTTTAAGATCTGGGTGAGTGATTTAGACACAGAAGGTTCAGAATGTAACAGCAAACATCCAGGAGAAATGTGTGTGTAAAAACACCCATTGTGGAGAAGCCTTACTCCAACTGGGGTAAAGATGTCCATAGCGGGGCAACTTGTGTGGTTGGGTAGTGCAGCCCTGCCTCAGGCGGGGGGAGGGAGGGTACGCTCCTCCCCCCTCAACAGCAGATTGTGGGGAGTGGAGCCTGGGAAGAACGTGCACCCTCTTCCCAGGCTTCTCTCCCTCTGATAAGCTGTTCGTCAGGTGGATCCGGAGAGAGGGGCCTGGGAAGAGCACGCACCCTCTTCCCTGGCTCCCCTCCCTCAATCCACCCAACAAGCAGCTGATCGAGGGGAGGGGGCCTGGGAAGAGGGTGCATGCTCTTCCCAGGCTCCCCTCCCCCATCCACCTGAGAAGCAGCTGGTTGGAGGAGGAACGGAGTCCAGAGGCCCTTCCTCCCCTTGATCAGCTTTTTGTCAGGGTGATGAAAGGTGTGTGTGCACACCCCTCTGGGCTCCTCCTCCCCTGAACAGCTGTTAGGCAGGGGAGGAGCATGCATGCTCCTCCATCACCCACCGGCTGCCCAGCTGCAGTGGGCCTGATCCTGCACCATGGCAGAAGTCAGAGCTGCCAGCCCCATGTGACTAGCTCCTTGGTCCTCCTTGGCCTGGGGTGTGCAACAGCTGCTGATGGCAGACCGTGTGGCCAGCTCTTCCTGTGGCCCAAAGTGTGGCAGCAGCGATTGCCCGCCATGGGACTGCATGGGAATTGGGCCCCTGCAGTTCATGTTGCTACACTCTCTCTCTCAGCCTCACTTTCCCATCTGTAAAATGGGAATATTAATACTAACTTTCCTACCTCACTGTGTGGACTAATGGGGTGGGTAACAGCTACAAAGTCTTTGGCATGCTGAGAGCTCAATAAGTTTACTATTATTTTGTGAGTCACTGGGAAAAGAAGATAACAGAACAACAGAAAATAGAGATGGGGAAACAATCTCTGAGACTATCTGGAATAGGGATTTTCAAAATGAAAATACCAGCTACTAGCACATAAATTAAGATGGCTAGGTTTTTAACAACAAATAGCAGCACTGAGGGTTGGCACAATTTGTTTTGTTTATCTGAAGGAACTTGGGAGTGGGGAAAGACTCCGTTTTTCAACATTTAGGAGATGTTGATGTAAATCATCTGCCTGCAGACACATTACTGTATTTTATACTAAAGAGGTTCTGAAACTGTGATTCAGGAGCTATAGTAGCTCAAGAAACATCTTATTTGTGGAATAAAGGATATTATGAGTTCCATAATATAAATAACTGAAAATTTAGGTGCAGAGGCCTAAATCACTGACAGAGATTTATTCTTCTGAGTAGTGGCTGACAATATGAAAGCTGATATTTAGGACTTTTTAGCATATTACCGAGTAAAGTTTTAGTATGTTCCCAGAAGACTATTTCACATTCCAAAAGATCCTACGTTCAGGAGGTTTCTATCAAAATTTAGTGTGTTGCCAGTTTGTTCAGAACACTGAATTTTTCTCTTCCTAATTGATCTCATCTTTCAAATATTTGTAAACACATCTTGTTTTATGCTTTACTTAAGCTAAATTAAGTTTTTAATCTTTCCTCAAAGGTAAGTTTAGTTAGGTTCAAAATATTGTTGTTGTTCCTTCTGGAACTTGCTTATATCCTTTTGTACTGAGCTCCCTGGAAATTCCAAGTGTTATTGTATTAGAATAATGGGGTGGGATAATGACCTCCCTAATTCATGATGCCATTGCCTTGGTGTTTGAAGCCTACCCAAGTCAGCTACTGTCTACAACTTTTGCAATTTAGTTCTAATTTGCTGTTTTCCATTATCCTTTGTTCCCTTTTAGTGAGACAGCTTCCCAAGAATTTGCCCACACTAAGTGTGAATGATACATATGCCCATTGGATTATTTTCTCTATTTTTAATAATTTTGCTATTGGGCTGTTATGAGACAAATTAATTTGGCTCTTTGTTGTCAGCCCCCCCCAATGAGACACAGAGACCAAAAGCTGGTTTAAAACTGGCCGCACTCTTTATTCAACTTTATCATAAGACGGTGGGTGATTGCTCCAGCAATATGGGTCCAGTATGCTAGCTACTATAAATTCTTATTAACTTGGTACTGACTGGGATGTGCCCTCCCGTGTCAGCCCCTCAAACAAGCTCCCCATCGACAGCACCCTGGCTCTGGCCGAAAGGGGGAGCGTCCCAACTGTGGGCTTGAGTAAGGAGGTAGTACCCGCTAAGCCAGCAGACAGTGCATGTACTTACTGACCCAACTGCAGTACCCCTCCCAGGGCATAACCCCAGTGCGTACTGCCTGCGCCTAGCACTGGGTGTCACCTCCCCATCTCTTAAGGAGATGACTCATCTTATCATAATCTAACCTATTTAACCTACTATAGCATACTGGACAACTGCTGAGTGTGACAATTATTATCCTTTATTGATACCAATTATATGGTTCCAATTGCCCAATTCGATTCAATTAGTTCTTGTCCTTCAAATTAAGCCTCTTCACCTTGTTATATGAATTAATGTTTTTTTTATAATCGGGATTCATGCCAATTTGCTGTTCAAATCAACCTATTTTGCCTATTCTACACTGTTGAAGGGGCGAAACGAGTGACCCTTGAATTAGGCTAGTCGCCAAAATTCCCCTTCGGCTCCTTAATGGCAACCGGTAACAACCACAGGGCAAGAGGTGAGGTGGGTGGGGCTGATCAGATGCACCCGACTGAATGCCGCTCCACGCGGCCAGAACGGCTCCGCCCTTCCTAAACAGGGTGGGTCCGTTCAATTCTTCGGTGCGTCGGCACTGCGCACGCACCCCCCCAGCTGGTTGCTAGGGCCTCCTTCCCCAGTAAGACGCACTCTAGAGTGCGCGCCAGGTCCTCCTTCTCTTCCGGTCTGAGCCCCCTCTCCTGATGGGGGTTTGACAAATTCCCCGTCACCGCCATTGCGCCGGCGAAGGGGTCTTTGTCTGACCTCTGTCTAGCCCTTTTATATTATTTCTGTCCTCGCTCATATGATCAGGTTGTCAAATGTGGTACCATGTGTAAGTTGCATGAAATGCACTACAACATTTCACTCTATTATAAATGAATCCCACAGAACTGTTTTTACTTAGATGCAGCAATTATTTTCTGTGTTGTGCACAATTCTGGTAACCCACAAGGGGCGTTCATTCCTGAGACTGAAAAAGACCAGCAAACAAGAAAAAGTTTCAGAGTCTTTACCAAAGTTTAATCTTAAACAGACTTGGACCTTATAGGTCAGGGAAACAAGGGAGGAAAACAGAGTTTCTTGTAGACTACTTTGACATTTTGAAATAAAGGGATGGTTAACAACAGTACATGTAAATTAGGAACGGAAAAGAAAAAAATCATGGATTCATTCTCAGTGATACAGCTTGTATTATAATTATTAACTCATGAGTAGGGAACTCTGTCCTGTGATAGACTGTGGTTCTAAATAGCCCAGACACATGGCACCCAATGAACCCATTTACCAATTTACCCAATTAGGAGAAGAAATCTTTTGAAGCAGGTACAGTTGCTGTAGCCAGCTACTATCTGCAAAGCACACACTGCCAGAGTGGTGTGAACAGGCCTTAGAGCTCAGCTCATTCTCACAACAGCACACCTCCTAACAGTCTCATTTTTGTCAGAACCACCGCGACTTTGGAGACAATTCCCACCGCCCAGCCAAAGTGAGCGGTGTCTTGCATTTTGAGGCAGCAGCTGCCACAGTGCCCAGGCAGCCACTGCCTCTGGGGATAGCTGCACAATCATAATCCTTCCTCCTCCTCTTTGTGTGTGTGTGTGCATGCATGAGCACGTGCATAAGGGGGCGGGGTTGATTCAATGAGGGGACAGAGTTTATCGACCAAGGCATTGTCCCTCTTTAGCCACTCAAAATGTCGGGAGGTATGCAATGCCCCATCACCACCCCTTGCATACTTGTTACTAGGGATGTGCGGACACCGGGAGGTTCAGTGTTCGGCCCGTTCGGGGTTCGGCTGAACCCGAAACCATTCGGTTCGGCCTGAACGGGTTCGGGGGGGCGAACCCGTTTGGGCGGGGGCCCAGTTTTCCCTCCCCTCTCCAGGCTGCATGGGTGGAAGGGGCGCCAGGGAACACCTCCCCCCCCACCCTACGCAGCCTCGTACTTTTTTTTTCTAACCCCCCCCACGCCAGGGATCGCCCTACTTGGTGGTGCCGGAACTCCGGCCCTGAGTCCGCCGGTGGTGGGTCTGGCACCGAACATTTATTTATTAAATAAATGTACAGTAGTGAAGACCAGTACTGAACTCTGCTACTAAATCCACAATTACAAATGATTTAATAGTGGCAAACGCTACAGGAAAATTATGTTATATAATATATTGCAAAATACAATGCTTGAAAAGCAACTAGAGTATTCATGCCTTTTGGGCAAAATGTTATGATCAATTAGATATACCAGTCTTTACCATTCTAATGAATATACCAATCTTTACCATTTTAAAGATTTTCCTTTAACAACTTTATTATTGCAAATCATAATTCAGGGGAATATTTCAATATTGTTGAGATATATTTACTTTGTGTTTGTGTGGAACAGCAAATCCAACATGCCAGCAAAACAAATCAAAATCACATGTGCAGGAGTACACTATTGATTAATATCAGGAAAGCTTTTTATTTGTCTGGAATTCCAAAACATTTTAAATTGGCAAAAGCTTATTTTAGAGTGCACCAAATGCACTGCAACAGTTAAGTATTTAAAACCATAATGTTAACATTTGTAAACATTTTACAAATATGGTGTTTAATTCTGAACTTTGTTAGGATACCTACCAATGAAAACGTAGTCAGGTTTATGTCCCACAGTAACTAACTTTAATCTCTGTATATGAGGTTAGAACTATTAACCTTGTTCTTAATCCTTAGAAATGTGAATATGTTTATGGTAGTGCTTACACACGTTCCAGCTCTGCACTTATGAAAACTGACTGGACAGTTGTAACACCAGCAGCCAATTTATTGAGTTTTCAAGAAAGTGCAGAGTTTTGCAGCGACAAAGATTTGTTTTGGTGAACGCTAGATAGTGGGAAATGAAAACAATTGTTGGTCATTCAAAATCATGTCAGGTTCCTTATTTATTTATTTATTTATTTATTTTTAAACCAGACCAATCATAGCATATAACTGACAGTATAATTAATGAGGACTCACTACTCCCATTATTATTTACAAAACAGACCGAGTCTCTTATAGCTCTGGAACATTAAACATGATTCATAGTTTCTAAGAGATGAAATATGCTTATATTTATTTCCACTTAGAGGAACAGCAAATAAGGTGCCAAGCATTAGACTCTGGGAAACATCAAATAGTTACATTTTGTTGTACACTCCACTACTTATGCTAGAAGACACACCTCAAATTATTGTGGTTAATGAAAACCTACTGCTCTACACGTGCATGCAATGGATGAAAAAACTAGTATTTCATTGTGGAAGATATTAAGTATCTAATGTCTGAGAGGTATTCATATCTCCAAATGCAAATATTTATCTCTCAGCACAGCACAGATCTGGCTGCCATCAACCACTACTCTTGTTGTTCTGAGAACAAATACTTTGTCTCCTACCCACACATTTGGAGGGCAGGGTTGGGGTGATTGGAATGAAATTCAGTCTAGTGTCCTCATTCTCAGTCAGCCAGATGTGATCTTGGCTGCCTGCATAGCACCTTCTACTTACTTTTCACCTCCATAATCTTTCTCATTTCTTCTTATGGAGAACAGGAGTTGGATAAAAGTGGAGTGAGTAGAGGGGCTGCATTTAAGAATAAAGCTGCAGTCTAGAGCCCACTTCCTTTCAACCAGCATACTGAAGTCAAAGGGACTATTCAAGAGTCAGTGGTTTCAGGACTGGGGCCTAAATTTGGGACCACCAATGGGGAGGTGTATGGAGGGGAAGCAGAAAAGAGGGAAGAGAAATGTGGAAACAACAAGGGTAGGGACCAAAAACCACATGTATCTTATTATTATTATTATTATTATTATTAACAAACATTTATATAGCACCAGCAGTGTACCTGGCACTTTACAAAGTAATAAAATAGACACGGTCCCTGCCCCTAGGGCTTACAATCTGAGAGACAGGAGCTGGGGGAGAGACTTAGGAAGGGGAACAGAGGGAGAGACAAGGGGTCTAACATTCATGAAGATGCGAGGTCTCAAGTGCACGTACTTGGCTTGGTTACGATGAGAATGACAGCAGGCAGGTCCATGTTGCAAGGATAAGGGTAAACCGATCGTAGGTATAGGAATAGTGGCTCAGCAGGATAAAGAGTCAGACAGAGCAGAGCGAAAGAGGTGAGTTTTAAGGAGAGATTTGAAGGTATGAAGGGAGGGGGCAAGGCGGATGTGGACAGGGAGGGAGTTCCAGGCATGGGGGGCAGCAAGTGAGAAGGGACGAAGGCGCTTAGGGGAGCAGGGAAGGCGTGGAAGGGTGAGAGAAGGGACAGAGGAGGAGCGAAGTGCACGGGCTGGAGTATGGAGGGCGATAAGTGCAGAGAGGTAGGGGGGAGCAAGGTTGTGAAGAGCTTTATAGGTGAAGACTAGGAGCTTGTGCAGGATTCGTTCAGGAAGGGGAAGCCAGTGAAGCGAAGAGAGGAGGGGCTGCACATGGTCGAAGCGACTGGCGAGGTAGATGACCCTGGCAGCAGAGTTTTGGACAGAGATGAGGGGAGAAAGGTGAGACCGGGGAAGGCCAGTGAGAAGGAGGTTACAGTAATCGAGGCGAGAGATGACCAGAGCATGAACAAGAGTTTTGGCAGACGAGACAGAGAGAAAAGGGCGAATCTTAGCAATGTTATGGAGGGAGAAGCGACAGGATTTAGCAACAGAGTCAATGTAGGGTTTAAAAGAAAGGGCTGAGTCAAAGATGAAGCCTAGGCTACGGGCTTGGGGGACAGGCAGGATGGTGACTCCATCAATAGTTATTGACAGTGAGGAAGGAGAGGAAGGATGAGGGGGGAAGATAAGGAGTTCAGTTTTAGCCATGTTGAGTTTGAGTTGACGTTGAGACATCCAGGTAGAGATGTCAGAGAGACAGTTGATGAGACGAGCTTGAACAGAGGGAGAGAGAGAGGGAGTAGAGAGATAGAGTTGAGTGTCATCAGCATAGAGGTGGTATTGGAAGCCATGGGAGGCAATGAGTTTGCCTAAGGATGAGGTATAGATCGAGAAGAGGAGAGGGCCAAGAACAGAGCCTTGAGGAACACCAACTGAGAGGGGGAAGGAGGAGGAGGTGGAGTTGGAGAGAGACACATTAAAGGAGCGGTCAGAGAGGTAGGAGGAGAACCAGTTATGGACAGAGCCACAAAAGCCAAGGGAGTGAAGGGAATCCAGCAAGATTGTATCTGTGACAAAGCTGAGCCACAATAAGACTGCAAGCCCTTTAATAGCCTTAGGCTGCTTCTAAATAAGATTTTTGTTGCACGTATACATGAGAAAATGTGGGTCTTTTGTCTCTGTGGGAAAAGTCCCGCGCATTTTTGGTTGCAAATGTGGCGTGGATATGGGCTTTATTAAATTTCAAATTGTTAGGTCTTATTAAGGCCATTTGTACACGGACGGTGTGGGGGGGATGGGTGTCCTGGCACGGTGGGTGGAGGTGTGTGTGTGTCCCTTTACATGGACACCCACTCACCTCCACCCATGGGGCCTCCTCCATTTTTTCGGAGGGCCCCATGGGTGGAGATAGGTGAGTGATGGATGGATATGGGTGGAGGTGGATGTTGCACGGGAACACGCATGCACCCCCACCCATCGCCCATGGTGTTGACACGGATGAACACTGAGCGCACGCCTATCCCCCCTCCCACTGCCGGCCATTTCCATTGACGCCCCCACCACCAGCAGGACACCCTCCCACACACCCAGCGGGGGAAGGGGGGCATCCATCCCTGTGAAAATGGCCAAAGACGCAAAATTAAAAACACGTTTTTGAATTTGCACTTGTCTTGTGTGTATGGTGTCTTGCATTTTCTTCTGGCGGTCCTGTGAACATTCTTTAACCATAGAGCATTTTAAACAGTGGCTGTTATCGTGATGTTTTGAATGAGATCTTTTCCCCCTGCCTGTTGGAAGGCGGGCTTTTCAATTTACTTCAGCTTTCTCCTGGTGGTGCGGGAGTCATCCATTGCAAAGATCACGTAAGTCAAAACGATAGAGAGGTACACTCAAGAGTGGCACTTCACACATACCTAGATGTGTATAAGAGACAGGTGTGCACACCCCTCTGGGCTCCTCCTCCCCTGAACAGCTGTTAGGCAGGGGAGGAGCATGCATGCTCCTCCATCACCCACCGGCTGCCCAGCTGCAGTGGGCCTGATCCTGCACCATGGCAGAAGTCAGAGCTGCCAGCCCCATGTGACTAGCTCCTTGGTCCTCCTTGGCCTGGGGTGTGCAACAGCTGCTGATGGCAGACCGTGTGGCCAGCTCTTCCTGTGGCCCAAAGTGTGGCAGCAGCGATTGCCCGCCATGGGACTGCATGGGAATTGGGCCCCTGCAGTTCATGTTGCTACACTCTCTCTCTCAGCCTCACTTTCCCATCTGTAAAATGGGAATATTAATACTAACTTTCCTACCTCACTGTGTGGACTAATGGGGTGGGTAACAGCTACAAAGTCTTTGGCATGCTGAGAGCTCAATAAGTTTACTATTATTTTGTGAGTCACTGGGAAAAGAAGATAACAGAACAACAGAAAATAGAGATGGGGAAACAATCTCTGAGACTATCTGGAATAGGGATTTTCAAAATGAAAATACCAGCTACTAGCACATAAATTAAGATGGCTAGGTTTTTAACAACAAATAGCAGCACTGAGGGTTGGCACAATTTGTTTTGTTTATCTGAAGGAACTTGGGAGTGGGGAAAGACTCCGTTTTTCAACATTTAGGAGATGTTGATGTAAATCATCTGCCTGCAGACACATTACTGTATTTTATACTAAAGAGGTTCTGAAACTGTGATTCAGGAGCTATAGTAGCTCAAGAAACATCTTATTTGTGGAATAAAGGATATTATGAGTTCCATAATATAAATAACTGAAAATTTAGGTGCAGAGGCCTAAATCACTGACAGAGATTTATTCTTCTGAGTAGTGGCTGACAATATGAAAGCTGATATTTAGGACTTTTTAGCATATTACCGAGTAAAGTTTTAGTATGTTCCCAGAAGACTATTTCACATTCCAAAAGATCCTACGTTCAGGAGGTTTCTATCAAAATTTAGTGTGTTGCCAGTTTGTTCAGAACACTGAATTTTTCTCTTCCTAATTGATCTCATCTTTCAAATATTTGTAAACACATCTTGTTTTATGCTTTACTTAAGCTAAATTAAGTTTTTAATCTTTCCTCAAAGGTAAGTTCAGTTAGGTTCAAAATATTGTTGTTGTTCCTTCTGGAACTTGCTNNNTTCTGTAATTTAAAATAGCCATTTTGCTGGAAACCCGTATCCTTTTAGAAAGCAGAAAAAGAAAAATGAAAAAGTTAACCCTTTGCCCTAGCCTTTCCCCACAAAATCCTCCCAGTGATGCAACTCTTTTGCAACTCTTCCAGAAGTGAAGCACACACACACAGAGGGTGGAAACAAACGTGATGACAGGACACACACACACACACACACACACACACACACACACACACACACACACAGTGGGTGGAAACAAATGTGACAGCAGCACACTATCATCACAATCCTACCCAGGCCAGGAAGCCACAGCAGACACGATCCGGACTGGGTCAGGCTGCCCAACACATCTTCCCATGGCCAGGCTACTGGGGAATGTGGGGAGATGAACAAATGTGTGGCTGGCTGAACCCTTACCCAGGCTGCGCCCAGAGCCCTGCACCCCACCATGATGAGCAGCCGTGGCAGCCAATGACAGCCAGTCATGGCTGCCCCGATCCAGACCAGTTCATGGCGGGCCATAACAGATGTGATAGACTGCTTTGGCCTGCTTTTCTCCAATCGGGTGGAGCACAGCCTGGACTGCGATCTGGAGCTAATCCAGGGGTGAAAGCATAGGCTAGCCACCAACACACCAAGGGGCAATCCTGGGTCAACATCCGGTGGCCCCATAACAGATATGCTGGTGGTTCATGGGTCAAAGCATGAAAAAGCAGACCACAGTGGGCCACCATCACATCTGGTTTTACCCAGTGACTGCATAAGCCTTCTTTTCATATGAAACCAGTTCCCACAGATAAAGGTTTACTCACTCTCATGATAACATCATGACTTGGAAACTGGATTTTCTTTCCCAGCATTATTTCCCAGTCCCCTTCCTTCAACTAATGGACACTGCTTAAGCAGGAATATATTCAAAATACTTACTGCTCTGGTTTGTCTAGGAGCTTCACTTCCTCTTCTTTGGAAGTTTTGTAATGCTGCCTTATTTTCTCCAGCTCATCCTTCTGGGCTCTCTGCGTGATTGTAATCAGAAACCAGCAGTAAGAATTTTTTCATAAAATTATTACAACAAAGAAGAGGTCAGCAACCTCTCAATATAAGAGAAAAACAACTTTTGTGCCTCTTTGCTACCCAAGACTCCTCTCCTAGTTGGGGTTGTGTGGCACATTTGCCACTCCGAGGGCACATGGATCATTCCAGCCTGGCTCCAGGCTTGAGAGCAACTTGCTTGCCTGAGACCACAGCTCCACATAGCCCTGCTCCCCATGCTCCAAAGCCAGTGTGGCTGGACCCCTTTTTTGAGTCCTGTGTGGGCTGGTGGCTGTTCTTTACAGATGAGAGGTATCTCTTTAACGGGTTTCTGTCGTGCTGAAGTGCGTCTTTTCCATGGAACTCCAAAGGTATTTGTTCTATGAGCCTGTACATGCTGTGGTTACTTATTTATTTAGATTTATATACCACCTTTCCCTGAATGTTCAGATCAGCTTACACCATAAAAACATATAAAACCCAGTAAAAATATCAAACTATATAAAATCCCAATTAAAGCCACTCACCCCAAAAACCCTATCTGCACTCACTAGAAGCCTGGCTGAATAAATAGGTCTTCCATTGCCTCTGGAAAATGTTCAGGCTTGGGATAAGAGAGTTCCAAAGATGTGGAGTAACCACCAAGAATGCCTCTTTGTGTGCCCTTACTGTACAGACTTGGTGCAATGATGGAACTTTAAAGAGCGCACCCCCAGATGATCTTAGGAGGTTGATTGAATGTAAAGGGAGGAGGCAGTCCTTCCAATTTGAAGGGCCTCAGCCATTTAAGGCTTTATAGATCAAAACCAGCACCATGAATTGTGCCCAGAACACTGGGGCACTGGTGTAATGTGCCCCCAACTATGTGTGTGTATGGCTGTTTTCAAGTGGGCATGGCTGGGGGAGCAGGTCCATGTGTACCGCATGGAGCGCCCATGCACATTCGATGAGTGGGGTGAGGGTGGGGAATCCAGCAGGCCATACCCACGTACTGGCCACTCCTGCCCCGATACGGGGCATCCCAGATTTTTCCCCAATGCTCCGTCTGTGGGTATGAGTGGGCAGTGCATGGTTCACGGGAATGCACACCCACCTATTCTGCCTTCAGATGGGCACTCGGGAAGGTGGGGGATGGGTGGACCTGCTTGGGCACGTCCCATTTAAAACTGGCCTATGTTATGTGTAGACAGGTGTCAGTGGGATTGCACGTCTCTCTCCTCTTCAACCCTCCCACTTCCCCCTTTTTTGGTGTGGGTCACTGGCCAATATAAAACTACCAGTATGTTCCCCTGACAAAAAGGTTCCACACACCTAGTGTAACTATTATGTTTTCATCTTAATAACTTTAGAATTAAGTATCTTTCATCTTATGATCTTATAGCTCCTTAAAAGACGGGGCTGCCACACACAAATTGCAGTAGGGCTCTCAGGAGAAAAATTATTAAAACAAGTGAAGTTTCCTTAATTAGAAAATGTTTCATCTCCCTTGATTACATTTACATTGCCTTATGTTTATGCATTTCAGAGTTAATCTCCCATCTTCTAACTTATGCTAGTAATGCTATGTCATCTTATGACAGTTGTAGAAAAACACATGGAAACATGAAAAACTATTACTGAAAACTAGGGTTAGATCCAAATCAATTCCCTAGAGCAAAGTATTTGCAAATTGTGGACAGCTTGCATCATAAGCTAAAGTTTCTGCTCTGACCTTGCACTGTTAAAATGGGAATGTTTTAAAAAGATCTAAGTTTTACTTTATATGCCATCTACTTTTCCCAAGGTTCTCCAGAACGAATCTTTCTATGCAATATCCTATTATTTACCAGTTTACTGGCCTCTAATTCCACAATGAGAGTCACCCCTGAGTCCGACCAAGACCCGTCAGTCTCTGTGCTTACCCAATGTCTGGCGGCTGTTGGTGATTGGATGAGGGCAAGCCGACTGAGGTTGATTCCTGACAAGATGGAGGTGATGGTGGTGGGAAGGGCAGTGGATGTGGTGGCTCCCATCATTTATGGGATCCGCCCTCCACTGGTATCCCAGTTCCATAGTCTTGGCGTGCTCCTTGATCCGCAGCTCCACCTGAATTTCCAGGTGTGGGCTGTCGTGAGGAATGCATTTTGCCAATTACATCTGGTGCAACGGCTTTGTCTGTATGTTTCATTACCTCAACTGAACAATTGCAACACACTCTACATGGGGTTACCTATGGTGACAGACCAGAGACTGCAGCTAGTGCAGAATGCAGCGGCCCATCTCCTTACAGGAACAGGTCACTGTGAGCACATTATACCGGTGCTCTGGGCTCTGCACTGGCTGCCTATAGTATTCTGGGCCCGGAATACTATAACGTAAAATGTGGTTGTTCAGCCTGGCTTTTGGTGAGGGAGATGGGGTGTACGGTGGGGTTGGTTCTGTACCTTTGCTTTTTATTTGTATTGTTTGATTTTTATTGATTTTAATGTGTTTTAATGTTGTAAGCCGCCCCGGGCTGCTTAGAGCAGGAGGAGCGGGGTACCAAAGGTTTTTATAAAAATAAAATAAATAAAATAAACTGGGATAGGGTGGGATAACAATTTAAATAAACAAATAAACTGCTGGCTTCTTTGTTCTGCTGTAAGCAATTATTTTTTTTTGCCTTCATGCCTGCCACCTTTCTTTTCATTAATCTCATTCCTATGTTAGCCCCTGTCAATGGGAAGATAAGCAAAACCTTGTTGTAACACTGGCACAGAGCTGAGTTATGAAGAGTAAGTAATCTTTCAGTGTTAGTTGCCTATGTAGGTTTAAACTTTTCCCTCTCTGTTTACTTATCTCTGAGTCATTTTTAAAGTACATTTTTGAGGATTTTCATCTACAGTGTTCCCATCAGGAATGATGTTTTCCTTATGACAGAGGTTCCTTCCAAATAGCTGCAGGACAGAGACATAGGGTGCTTGCACCTGTTATCTGGGAGGGAAGTGGAAACTTTGCAGGCAAGCACAGCTCTATTCTCATGAGAATGGGGGAATTTTCATGGAAATGTGCCATTCCATTTTTCTCCCGCAAGAACACTTGTGCGTGACCGGGTCCCCCAATGTAAGACCGGGTCTTACAATCACGGGTGTTTTCACTTGATTTCATGGGACAAAAGTGGGATAGCGCATTCATATGTATGCTAATTCCTGAGAGAATAGAGCCACTATTGCCCTCATGTAAATTTCTCCACCACTCCCAGGTAATGTGTGCAAACGCCCGTAAATGGTTGCTGTAAAGTTTGTAAACTCATCACCACATTCATGTAACTTGATTTAATTTCTTGATGTTTGTGTTCTAGATAATTTTGTATCTGTATTGTTTATCTCTGTGAAACATTTGTGGATACTGTCTTACGACAAACATTAATCAAAATAAAGGGTGAACTCACACGTAACTCTGCTAAACTCTGATGTCCGCAGGGCCCCGGAAGCTGTATAATCAGCCCTGGATGATCCCTGGATCGCTGTTGTGTGTGTGAGTCACTCCAAGTTCCAGTCCCATTTTAAACTTGAATATGATGGATATATCAGATCTAAACATCAGATCCAAGTTTAAATTGGGGATGGAAATCAGAGGGTATTTTCAGACGTTACGAGATCACAGTGGACCCCTGTCAATACCCATGGGGTCAAAGTGCCCTGCACATCTGTTTGGCAGCCGCCAGCTATTTGCCACGGTCAATTCCCACATGGGGTCAATTTCAACCACGCTTCCGGGGCTCCCCGCGGGACAATCCCCGAAAGCGTGGTCAAAGAGATCCCAGGCGGGAACCAACCAAACATAATGTCTGGCCGGTGACCACGGCCCATAATCCTCGGCGGGATTTCGGGCCGTGGTCAAATCGGGCAGACGCTGCGGCTGCATTGGCCACGGCGCCCGCCCATCTCCCCAGAGGGCAGCCGGCGAGGGAGCATGGGGGGGCGGGGCCGTGCGGCCGCACGTTGAACCGCGCGGCCCTGCCCCCTCCCTGATTCCCCACCGGGATCAGCCGGCACATCTGTTAGACATGCCAGAGTGATCCCGGTGGGGAATCATCTGGGTGATTACAAGACGGGGCGAATGCCTCCCCGTCTCGTCTGAAATCACCCAGAGTGCCTAATTCACATGCAACAGAGATCCAGGGATCATCTAAGGCTGATTATACAGCTTCTGGGGTCCTGCAAACATCGGAGTTTAGCAGAGTTATGTGTGAGTTCACCCAAAGTTTAGTGGATCTTAATCTAGAAGATTAAGCATCTATGTGGCCCTATCCAAGCAGTACACTGTGACAGTCTCCAAATTGCCTTCTGTGACCCTAGTTATTTGCTGGCATCACAGGTTTTGGGACTGGCAAAATGCGCCCTCCTCTTTATGGATGTGGGAGAAGGAATGGTGGAGTCGCCTTCCCAAATTGCAGTGCTGACAGAGTTAAGACTTCTCATTGCAAGGCTCTGAACACGTCCCTTCAAGCTGCTCTCTTATATAACATAATTAATTCTGGAGCTTTCTGGTTATCAATAAGAAAACAGAAGGCAAATTATGTACAGTAGAGCAATCAGCTGGGAAAAGTAAGGCAGAAGGAAACAGACCAAACCTAAAAAGTGGTCTTCAAACCTAGAAAGTATATTATCTTTACAAAAATACACTCAGTTCTTGGAGCGAGGGAGTAGAGTGTGATGAAAGGATGAGTCTGACCAAGATTAAGAGCTGAGCTTAAGAAAGAGAGAATTGCCCTCCGCTGCCATTCCGGCAGTGGGGCCGTTGTCGCGCCCCTACCCTCCTAGAAGAAAGGAGGGCAGGACAAGGCAGGGGCTAGAGGCTACTTGCAGCCTACGCAGGAGCTGGCCGCTGAACTAAGCTGTCGGCGAGGGTTGCTTAGCAACGCTCGCTGGCAGCGCGAAAAATGAGGCCTCTGATTGGCCAAGCGGGGTCATGTGATGTGACTAGCCCACATGGAATGTTTCCCGCTCATTCTAGGGAAGAACGGGGAATGGTAGCAGCACCCACCCACCCTTCCCCTATACTGTGGTTTCCACTGGTTGCATTAGAATGGGCCAGGAAGGAATTTTGGGAAGAAGAATTGGTCAGAGGGCCTTCTTGTTTTTTGTCTTGCTAACAGTATCGGGTAATTCAGTTGGCCATTAGATGGGTGTGGTGTATTGCTGTTATGATGTTATTGTTTGGTTTAAATTGTTGCACCCTTGCAGGGGTCCAGTATCGGTTGGGAATTAGAATAAGTTGTTTGTAGGAGGCATCTCCTTAAGAGATGGGGGAGCCACGCTTAACGCATTGCAGAGTATGGCAGGCGAGGCGCTGGTTCTCTGGGGTAAGGGTGACCTGGCACATTGGTAGGGCATAGTATGGCCCCCACTGGTGGGCACCTGATGCCTTACTCAAGTTCTGAAGGACTACGTCCCCTTTGACCGCGCCCCAGCGCTGGACGAAGGGTAGGCCTTAATTTTTGTGAGGAGGTTATCGAGGGTATATCGAGACCTCCCCTGTTTGTTAATGAGTTCTGAGTTTATAGTTGACACTGGACCCGAATTGCAATAGGCGATCGTACCCCCTCACCTAAATTTAATTGTTGTAATTGGATTAATAAAGGGTGCGGGCATGTTCAGTCCAAGCAGAGTGTCCTGTCTC
>QEPC01010852.1:1109197-1119211 GCA_003113815.1 Sphenodon punctatus
GGTTACGACCATATATCTCAGACTGCAACCTTGCCACCATCATCTATGCCTTCATCACCTCGTGGCTTGACTACTGTAACGCGATCTATGTGGGGATACCCAAGGTGACGGTCCAGAGGCTTCAGCTGGTGCAGAATGTGGCGGCTCGCCTCCTTATAGTAATGGGCCACCGAGAGCACAACACCAGTGCTCCGTTCTCTGCACTGACTGCCTATAACCTTCTGGACCTGATTCCAGCTGTTGGTTTTGACCTATAAAGCTACATGGTCTGGACCCCACCTACCTGCAGAATCACCTCACTCCCTGGGTTCTGGAATGGCCGCTGCGGTCAGCCAGGGACACCCTTTTGGAGGTTCCCCATGTTCAGTGGGGGGCTATATTGGAAAGGGCAACCTCGGTCACTGCATCTCAGATGTGGAACTCCCTCCCAGCAGAGGTTTGTTTGGCCCAGGACCTTCCCTCCTTCAGGCATCAATGTAAAACCTGGTTGGTCTGCCAGGCGTTATTAAAATTTTAAATAAATAAATCTATGGTACAACTGCACCTGGAGTATTGTACGCAGTTCTGATCACCTCATCTAAAAAAAGACATAGTAGAACTAAAAAAGGTACAGAAAAGGGCAACAAAAAAGATTAAGCATATGGAACGGCTCCCGTATGAGGAGAGGGTTGATCGGTTAGGACTCTTCAGCTTGGAGAAGAGACAACTGAGAGGGGATATGATAGAAGTTTATAAAATCATAAGTGGTATGGAACATGTTAATAGGGAGTGGTTATTTCCCCTCTCTAACAGAACTAGAACAAGGGGACACTCCATGAAATTAACTGGTAGCAGAGTTAAAACAAATAAGATAAAGTATTTTTTCACTCAGCGCACAATTTACTTGTGGAACTTACTGCCAGAGGAAGTGGTCACAGTCAGTAGTGTAGATAGTTTTAAAACGGGATTGAATAAGTTCTTGGAGGATAGGTTAATGACTAATAGCCAAGTAGGTTTTGGAAATGTAACCTCTTAATTTTGGGGGCTGGAACAACAAGGAATGGATTGCCCACTATGACCTTTTGGGTACTTCTCCCAAGAGAAAGAGATTGGTCACTGTCAGAGACAGGATGCTTGGCTTGATGGACCATTGGTTTGACCCAGTATGGCACTACTTATGTCTTTATGCACCTTATTTCAGTGCCACATGAAGGTAAAGATTCCTAACTGTCTCTATAAAGGACTTTACTATGATGGCTTATGAGCCTCAAGAAAGTGCAGTATTAACAACAAACCAGTTTGTCAAAACATTCTTCCTTGATACTGTATGTATAATTTTGGGTACTTCAATACATTAGATTTCATTATACCAACATTCACATGGAACTATAGAGGTGAACTACCATAAATCCACAAAAGAGAACCCAAAATAGTTCCTAGCTACTGCAATATCAATCATCATTGATGGAGTTTTTTACTTTTATTTTGCTTTCTACTTAGCTGCCTCCTTACACTGTCAGTTCAGTTAGAATATTTCACCTACACCTCACAATATGTCAAAAGGAAATAGGCACATGCTGTGAAAAGCTGGTAATTTTATTGGGTAATTTTAAATCCTCTACCTTTAAAAATCTGTTACTTGGCCAAGTCTGGTTTCTGAATTCCTTTTTTGCAGGGAAATTGAGGCAAACATTTTTATGTGGCCCAATGGTGTCTGCTCACAACAAGAAGAATTTATATACACAAGGATCATTAGCGCTTTGTTGCACCCATTAGGATATAATAACCGTCAGGGAGGACAAAAAACAGATCAGCATCATGCATTCAGACTAACAGGCAGACATAAAAATACTTGCCAACTACATTTCACATGCAGAGTAGCGTATGAAATATAAACTTTTACTTGGTGTTTTAAGAAACTTTAAAAAACAATACAAGTTTTAAAATAGGTTCTCTGTCTCAGGCCTTTGATTTATTCCCACAGACTCAATGATTTGTCACTCAATATATAGAGAAAGGAAAAAACAATATTGAATGCATGCTCTTTGTGCATCTTAAAAAGTTAGTATCCGACTCCTCTTCCCTTTCTTAGTTCCACCATTAATAGAAAATCACAATGCATACTTTGAATGCTCTTAAAGCTGGATAAATCAAGCATTATTCTATGTAATTCTAGTTTTTTAAAAAAAGATCTGTTGTTAAAATTGACATCAGTGACAGCCAAGCAGTTTATAAAATCATTCAAAAAGCAGTGCTTTTATATTCAAACAAAGTTAAAAATTAAAAACAATTCCTTCTCTTCGACCAAAAATTAATCAGCTATTTTATACAGTACATTGTTGGTAATCATGGTTTCGTTCCAGGGGAAAAACACTGCCCATCTTTGGGAAATATAAATATAGATGTCACTGATTCAGTCAACCAAAAAAGCTATTATGATAGTTAAGGATAAATCCCCTCTTGGCAAAAAATGCTTAACAAATCCAAACATCTCTTGTTTATTTCAGACAAATTGAACTGATATCCTAAGTCTCTCCAAGGACTCTCTTTAGCATTGGGCTATCTGTCGTGTAAAAACGTTATAAGATTTATGACACAGAGAAGCACCATGGATATAAATGTGGGTTTAGAAGGTTAGGAAAGCTCAACTGTTGCATGAAGTCATGAGCAAGAGACTCTGGCCCTAATGTTAACCTAACCACATCAGGCTTGATGCCCTTAGGCAGATTCACAAAAAACATATGTTGTAAATTATCCAGAACAAAAGAAGTAACTTTTAAAGGAAATTGTTTCCCAACTCCTGAGATGTGTATATATAGCTATCTTTATATTACATAGATTGCTACACACTCCACAGTAAATGAAGTGGAGTCACAGAACATCTATGAGAATGTAGCATCTTAAAATCTGTACCAGCATCCTGCAATTATTTGGAAGGAAACCCCCTAAAATAAAAGATATGAAGAATATGTCCCAAAATTTCATCTAGCAATATCCCTTGTTTGATAGAGTGGGAACACAGAACTAAGGGACAGGTGTTCTGGCCTTACAGTTATCTTGACTCTGCTACTGACTTGATATGTGACACTAGGCAAGTTAATTGATCCTTGACATCAAATCAAAAGTCAAAATCAAACAAAAAATCATTGTTGAATCTATTCTAAATGGAGACTACAATAGTTGCCTACTACAAAGAGGTATTGTGAAGCTTACCACATTAAATTTTGAGACATCCAAGCGAAAGCTGCTATGGAAGTATGTAATACTATGCATATTATACATACACACACACACACACACACACACACACACGGGTTGAAACTTGATTTTGAGTTTTTCTTGCTTATCATAGACAATCACAGTTCTCAGTTCATTTTAAGCAAGAGATGATAATCAAGAAAAATGCCAATTTTTGACATTTCTCGGTCACAATTTTTTTCTCAAAATACTGTTTATTGTTTATTATTACCGTTTACCACAATTTACCATTTTCAGTATACCAATTTACCATGTACCACTTACCATGTACCGCGTTCATCCTGGTAAAGCGTATACACAAAGTGGCATTTTGCATTTTCCCCATGTGCATTACAGGGATGAAAATGCGACATGGTAACCTTCCCTTTTTAGGGAAGGTTATTGAATGGGTAGTGGCTTGGCAGCTGTAGGAGCTTCTAGTCCGTATTGGTTTTCTGGATCCGTCACATCACAGTCCGGCTACCGTTTGGGCTATGGCACTCAGGCTGCGCTTGTGGCTTTGGTCGATGACCTCCACTGTGAATTGGATCAGGATCTTTCGACCTTGATGATTCTATTAGATCTGTCAGCTGCTTTTGACACCGTTGACCACGAGATGTTGGTGACTCATTTACAGGACTGAGTCAGGGTGGGCAGGATTTTTCTTGAATGGTTCTGTTCCTTCTTGGCCAGAAGAACTCAGTGAGTGGTGCTCAGAGACCACTTTTCATCTCCCCAGGACCTCTTGTTTTCATGTCCGGGCACCGCAGGGGTCACGAAGTCTCGAGCCTGTTGGGGCTCCACCCCCAGAGCTTCCCTGTGTTGTGCTGCCTCCGTCGGCTTCCCCGATGAGATGCCGGTCGGAGGCCACACCCCCAGCAGCGGAGCATAGCGTGGGGATTCCCCCACCCCTGTTGCACCACTCAGAGTGATTGCGGGTGCGCACAGGATAAAGCCCAGCACCGCATTTGCAGCAGCGCTGGTGATTAGAGCGACTGGCCCCCCGTGACTGTGCGAGCTTGTATAAATCAGTTCTTGGAGCAATTGAGAGAGTGCATTCTGAGTCCCATGTGCCTGCATCCTTCCCTGTGACCTTCCCTTGAACTACAGAGAGAAAGTGGTGAGTGAGAACAGCGTGAGTGTGCTCATGATCCTCCCCTCCCCCTCTCATGTCGGGGCCTTCCTTGTTGGTGCGAGTGACCCGCTTCCCTCAGTGTGTGGGGCCCATCCCTGTTCTCTCACTGCTTCCCCCACACGTATTCCCCTCCTTCCTGGTGGACCTCAAGAGTGTGCGAGAGTGGATTTTGGGGCTGCCTGGGTTTCCCTGCTACCGTGTGCCCAATGATGATAGAGGCCTGTTCTCTTTGATTAGAGGTAAAGGCCACCATACTATCCTGATGGGCATTCCTTCCCAGTTAGTGGTATACGTAGCAGGGGAAACCATAGGCGCATGTCCTTGTCTGGCATGGATCCCTGACCCCTCCCCAGTGACACTTGTGTGGAGTCCCGCAAGGTTCTATTCTTTCCCCTCTCCTCTACATGTATATGCAGTCACTGGGTGAGGTCATGAGAAGGTTTGGGGTTTGGTGTCATCAATACACTGATGACACCCAACTCTACCTCTCTTGTTCATCTGACCCAGACCTGGCAGTCTCAGTGCTTACTCGGTGTTTGGCAGCTGTGGGGGACTGAATTAAGGTGAACCAACTAAAGCTGAATCCTGACAAGACAGAGATGATGCTAGTGGGGAAGACAGTGGAGTTGGTGTCCCTCATCACTGATGGGGTTCACCCCCCACAGGTTCACAGTCTGGAAGTGCTCCTTGATTCCCAGCTCCATTTGGATATTCAGGTGAGGGCTGTGGCAATAGGTGCATTTCATCAGCTACATCTGGTGTGGCAGCTTCGGCCGTACATCTCAGACTCCGACCTGGCCGCTATCGTCCATGCTTTCATCAACTCAAGACTGGACTATTGTAATGCGCTCTATGTGGGGCTATCCATGGTGACAGTTCAGAGAATGAAGCTGGTGCAGAATGTGGCGGCCCATCTCCCTATGAGGACGGGTGACCGGGAAAACATTACACCAGTAGTCCATTCTCTTCACTGGTTGTCTATAGTCTTCCGGGCTCAATTAAAGCTGTTGGTCCTTACCTATAAAGCTCTACATGGCCTAGACCCTGCCTATCTTCAGGACCGCCTCACTCCCCAGGCTCCAGATCGACCCCTGTGGTCTGCTGGGGGCACTTTACTCAAAGTCCCCCGGTCCCGGGTATCCTGGGGAGCGATTATGGGGAGGGCATTCTCGGTGGCTGCACCAAGGCTGTGGAACTCCCTCTTGGCAGAGGCCTGGGTGGCCCCAAAGCTCTTCTCCTTTTGGAAACAATGCAAGGCCTGGCTGTTCTGCCAGGCTTTTGGAGAGGGAGTTGAGTGAAGGGGGTTGGGGGTGGGGGAGGACTCAGAGTGGTTGAGGTTGATGTATTTTTTGACAGCCTCCATATGGCAGAAATGTTTTATGATATGTTTTATTTGTATTTATTATTATATTTTATTGTATTTTTATTAATTGTTAGCTGCCCCGAACGACTTTGGCAGGAGGGGCGGGGTATAAATTTATTAAAATAAATAAATACAATAAATAAGCGGTAAATGGTAAATCAGTAAACATTATTTTGAGAAAAAAATTTCAACCGAAATCTCGGTCTGTAATCGAGATTGTACCAAGATCTCAGTGACAATTCTCAATTCTTGTGAGAAAAAAATTGCTTCTCGTTTCAGCCCTAATACATGTACATATACATACATACACACCAGTTTTCAACTACCAAGTGGACAGGTCTGGTTGCTTATAACACCATTGCTTGCTATGACAAACTATAACATATGTTTAAGAGTGACTTGAAGTCTTAGAGATCTCAGTTTGATATGGCTGGCTCCAAAAGCAGCAACTAGCTTTGAGCGATACTATTTTTCTAGAAGATTTGGCTTTCACTATGGGGTGAAATGGGAATGAGTGTGGTGCACAGAGATTCATGAAAGAAACAACAAAGGGGAACACATCACCCTATTTATGCTTGAGAATTCTCCCTTCCTCCCCCATGTACCTGCGTGGGGGACAGTCCTTGTCTCCATGTGCCCATTAGATAGAAGGTGACATGGGGGGCAGGTGTGGCTGGGTTCTCTGTGGAGAGAAAAGTGTTATGGCGTGCAGTGCCTTTGCCCAATCAGGGGGTGGGAGAAGTTGCATGGTGTGCTCCCTTTTCCCGCTTGGCTTATAATGAGGAGGCATGGATGGGGTTTGCATACCATGTACTGCATTCAACCCAGTAATGCACATAAGCAAAGTGGCATTTTGCATTTTTCTCATGTACATTACCAGGATAAGCACAGTACATGGCAAATGGGTATATGGTAAACAGAGACAGGCAAGCTGGAGCTTCTTGCACTCGGCTTTGTTCAGGGGAGCTGGGTGGTGCATTGTAGGTCCCTGGGAGTGAGCATAGAAGTAGCACTCAGCATCGGCCCCAATTAGAGCCATCAGTATGGGAGTGGGGGCGGGACCTGCGAAGCAGAGGCGGTACTGGGCTTAGCTGCCAGTGTCACTCAAGGTGTGATCTCTCATACACGATGCCCCCCCCCCCCAGCTGAGGTGGCACTTGGTCAGGTCATGAGGGCCATTTACGGGACTGCCCAACCCTTCCATCCTCCATCCTAGCCTCCTTGGAGCAGATCAAAGGAAGGCTGGGGGCTGGTCCCCCCTCCCAGTGTTAACCAGTGGGAGAGCAAAGCCAGTGAGCAAATGGGGGACAGCAGCCCTTGGGGACAGGGGTCCCACCGGGAACCACCCATCCTCTACACTCTTCTCCACAACCTTTGATTTGGATGTCCTCTGGTGGAGAGCTGCCCTCTGGTGGAGGGGGTTCCCCAACCCCTCCTCTTGACTGAGTGAATACAAAAAAGAATACAAAAAACCCCTGTCACCCCACCCAGTGTACCACCCCCTTACATAAACAATGTACGATGACACTGAGTGCATCCAGTTCCTATCGATATTGGTTCACTTCGTCTGCTCCTTGTCCCTAGACTTGGTGTTGTCATTGGGGTCAGGGAGAGGGTCACTGAATAGCAGGGCAAAAATATCGAGATAGATAGATAGATAAGTTTATTAGCATGGCCATAAGCCATAGCATTACATGGGACCCCCAAGGGGGTACATAACTAAAAGCTATGCCAGCCTGACAAACATGCCTGGCCAGGTTATAACAGGTAACAGAGCAAAATAATGTACTCAACAAAGTACATACAGTCAGCGTGATAAAATCTTGAACTAAAAGAAACCTAGCAAACAATACACAGCAGCATAGAATCAAGTATTATGGTTTGGACCCCTAATCCATATAAAATACATATGATCAAATAACATAGGGTAACCTCCCACATGACCGAAAATGAAGCTCTGCAAGGTGCCCCAAGGGTGATTTAACCAACCCAAAAATACAACATGGGGGGAATAAGGCAAAGTGTCCCACTCCCTTCCCGTCTAAGAATAAAATAGCACTATTACCAAATAGGGGAATTCTTAGCTGAGCCGTCCCTATCAGTTGTTGGCTCCTGAGTGACAAAGAGGCGAGTTAGCAATAGGCCTGAAGTTCACAAATCTGTCCGATCTGAAAGGCCACAGTCAGGAACTTTGACAAATTAACAATAACTACTGGAACTGGGTTATCTAGTAAGTAGTTAAGCAGCACCTGCTCAGGGAGTTTTCCTATGGCTGCGGCCAAATACTGCCTCCTGGGCGTGTCATACAGGTGGCAATTGAGAATTATATGTTCAGTGGTTTCCATCTGCTGGTCGAAAGGACAGAGTCTGTTAGCATAAGGAACCCCTCTGATAGCCCCTCCAGCAACAGGGTAGGAAGGGCATTCACTCTAGCACATGTGATAAGAGTCCTCCCGCTTGGCGGAATTGCTGCCTGGAGCTGGCAGGCCATCTGTCCCAGGTTGGGCACCCAGGAAAGATAGGCCCGAACATGGGGTGATGCCCTAATGGTAGCCAGTTCACCCTGTCTCCCTATATCCTGCCATCTGGAGCCAACTGCCCTAGTGAGAGCAGCTGGAGACTTATGCGCCAGGTATTCCCGTGAAAAGCCCATATGTCCCAAAATAGACCACATATTCATTTATTTATTTAATTTATTTATATTTTTTTCAGTTTGTATCCCGCCCCTCCTGCGAACAGCTCGGGGCGGCTAACAATTTCATCATAAAAACAATTATAAAACAAAATATTAAACAATCCATAAAAACACTACAATAAACAGACTGGGATAAAAACAACAAATAAATAAGGGTGGGGGAAGATAAAACACCCCCTAACCCTCCCCCCCCCTTCCCCAAAAGCCTGGGTGAACAGCCAGGTCTTACAAATTTACCGAAATGTCAAAAGGCTTGGGGCCAGGTGATCTTTACCATCCACGGACTGGCGTAAGGGTCATTTCTGAAATCTGTGAGGAGGCCCGGGGCTCTGTTGGCTTCCACTTTGCCCCAAAGTTTCAGGGCATGTTCAACAGCCACATGCTGCCAGCTGAACTGGCTAGCTTCTTGTCTGATGGCAGCATGTGGAGTGCCCTTGGGGATATGCAACAGACCCTGAAGGAATGTGGCCTGGAGAGAATTAAAGGAGTTAGAAAGAAAGGGAGCCCACAGCTCAGCACCATATAGAGCCTGGGCCCTAGCCTTACTGTTGTGTACTTGCATAGCTAATTCCACTGCGCTCCGGCCTGAACACGTGAAAAAGCTAAATATGGACTGGGAAGAGCCCTTGGCTGCTGATGTAGCCCATCAAATGTGGTCCCTCCAACTCCCAGATTGGTGGAAGAGCATCCCCAAATAGCGGAAGCTTGTGACCTGCTGAAGAGGCTGCCCTGCTATAACCCAGTTGTGGGTCTTCCTCCTAACGGAGAAGACCACGATCTTAGACTTCTGGGCATTGATTGTCAGCTTATGGGTGCCACTGAAGGTTGCAAAAGCTATAAGTTGCTTGGCCAGGTCAGCACGGGTCTGGGACAACAGAGCCACGTCGTCGGCACAAAATAGGGATCCAATTGGCCTGGAGGCTAGCTTGGGGGGGGCGGGGGAAGAACTTTGTGTCAGCCAATAGGGAGATTGCGTCATTGATGTAGTAGTTGAAAAGTGCTGGGGCTAACACGCAGCCCTGCTTAACCCTTGCACTAGTGGCCACTGAGGTAGTAATGTGACCCTGGTGATCAACCTTGACCGAAAGAGTAGTGTTGAGATACAGGGAATGGATGAGCATAAGGAGCCTTTTATCTATCGATGATCTGGATAGTTCGGCCCAGAGTATAGATCTGTCGATTGAATCGAAAGCCGCCTTTATATCAAGAAAGGCAACGAACAGCGCTCCATTCCATTCCCTATATTTGCAAATAAGATGGTAAAGGATGGCACAATGGTCAGTGGTGGAATGCCCTTCCTGGAACCCAGCTTGTTCTGGGGCTATTGAGTTGGATTCTACCAGCCAGCAAGTGAGCTTGGCCAGAAGGAGCTTGGCATATAGCTTCCCAACCACACTAAGCAGGCTTATAGGCCAGTAATTCCCTGGATCTTGAGGGGGTCCTTTTTTTGTAGATGGGAACAATTATAGCCTTCTGCCAGTCCTTTGGTATAATTCCAGAGGTGTTAATAGTCGTGAAAAGGGATGCCAGGAGGGAAAGCCACCAATCTCTGTGTGCCTTAATAAATTCTGCCTGGATAAGATCCGGCCCTGGGGCTTTTGAATT
>QEPC01010852.1:1158694-1173073 GCA_003113815.1 Sphenodon punctatus
TTTTCTCTCTCTCTCTCTCTCTCTCTCTCTCTCTCTCTCTCTCTCTCACACACACACACACACACACACACACACACACACACACACACATGGAAATAAAACATATCCTAAAAATAATACCAGATTATGTTTATGATGATATACATCAGCAATTAGATAAAGAACAGAAAGTTAATGTTCAGTGATTTTGTTGAAACAAAGTAGGATTCATAGCCTAAACTTCCTGAGCGTACAAACATACAGAATAAGTTGGCTACAAGTCACTATACATGAATACTTTCCATACATCTCTTTCTGTAAATCTTACATAGTAAATGTAACAGTAAATGCAGAGTTTATCATGGCCATTTCTGAATCTATGCATGAGTTTAGTGAACTTGGCAGCAGATTAACTTCTACCAGGGATAATTATAGACTTGAGTAGTATGCAATTTGTATAGCATTCACTGACCTCCAAGTTGACCCTGTTCAGGGGCAAATTCATAGGTTGTCATAAACCACATTAGACATGCCTAGTTTGAGGTAAAACCATTCCAGACTATATCTCATACAGGCAATATGACATTTGAAACTACTGGGATGCCTCAGTAAATTGTTGATATGCTCTCAAGTTATGGTTAAATTTGCTCACACTGCTACATTGCTGTTTTTCCAAATTGCAAATACTGTTAATACTACACAATTTTAACATTACAACAAAGGATCACTTAAAAACAAGAAACCTGTATGTTTATAGCATTCACAGAACCAAGTACACATGGTCACAATTAGAAAAGACCAGACTAGACTGACTACCTGAAATAGCTTCAGCCAAGCCAGTACTCCTAAGACTGAAAGTTAATATTTTATTCAATACCTAGCAAAAATGGTAGCAATAAGACAGCAGAATGACTCAAGGAGGGCAAAGAAAAACATATTAATACCAGTAACGCTCTACAACTACAGAATAAAGTTAATGAGGTATTAGAAAAACTTTGTAACACTTGGATGTCATCAGTATAAGTAATAGGAAATATATTTTCTATGGCATATACTTTGTCTCAACTTATGGTTGGCTTTGGAAGGGTGGCATCGAAGAGAGCAAAACATAGGCATAAAAGAATTTCACATCAGGGCTACCATACTTTCCCTTTAACAGGGGACATTTATGAAAAATACATGTTGCAGGGCTGCACTGATTTCAGTGCAGCCCTGCAACATGTATTTTTCATAAGCATCCCCAGTTAAAGGGGAAGTATGGTAGATCTATTTTACATGGAAAACTCCCCAAAGCGAGGGACATCACTTCTTTTGGTTGTATATATATACAACCCTTTAAGTACCATATATAGAGAGAGTTATATATATGTATAGAGTTAAATTCATAATCTTTGAGTAAAATTACTATTTATTTTTTTATTTTTTTACAATCATGGACTAAATATAACAATGATGTTTTTTTGCTAATTTTCCCTTTAAGTACTATATATATATATATATATACCATATATATATATATGGTACTTAGAGGGAAAATTAGCAAAAAAACATCATTGTTATATTTTATATATATATATGGTACTTAAAGGGAAAATTAGCAAAAAAACATCATTGTTATATTTAGTCCATGATTGTAAAAAAATAAATAAATAAATGGTAATTTTACTCAAAGATTATGAATTTAACTCTACACAGCCCATATCTTGTCCACTGCTGGTGCTAGTTATATACTCTTAAGTGCTTCAGGAGACACAAATACAACTTTGAGTTAAATTCTATAAGAGGAAAAAAACTTTTTAAAAATACACTTAAATTGTGTATTTACACAATTGCTCAAAAGAAAGCAGTATATGAAGACTGAGGTGGATACATTATTCATTATTCATTATTATTAGTAGTAGCATGTATATAGCCCCAGCGATGTACCTGGCACTTTAATAGTTTCAACTGCTCTAACACTAACATGATTGGGGGAAAACACCCACCAAAATCAAAATTTCCACCTTCACTGAAGAGTATACTCTGCCATGCTGAAAAGAGTGTCATACCAGCCCCTTCTCCCCATAAGTGCACAGAATAGATATAGTTCTGCCTTTTTACATACCTCACGGAGGACACTGTGTGACTTAAAAGCTTGCATGTTGTCACCAACAGAAGGTGGTCCCATGAAAGATATGATCTGAACTACTTTGTCGCTATCGGTTACATTTGGAACCAACATGCAACCATACTCTCACTCCAGAATAAATAAGAAAGTAAGCAACGAAAAGGGAAAAATAAGAGTTCTGGAAAGAACGTACACCCCTATTCTTTTGTTTATTATTTGGACACTGGCAGGACACTCCATCACCATCAAGGCCAGTGGGAGTTTTGCTACTGACTTCAGCGGATGGAAGATTGTACCCAGATGGTCAAATTTTTAAAAGGAACTGAAGCACTGAAACTTTGACCCTCAAACTTCTGCACTAGCACAAGCCCCATTCACTTCAATTCAGCTCCAACCTTCACATTCCCATCTGACGAAGCATACTGTGAAGCATGAATGTTTGCATATATTCACCAACAGACGTTGGCTGATCAAAAGGTATCTTAATTACATTGTCTCGTATCTTTCATACTACAGACCAACAGGGTAAATTTGGTAATCACATTCCAAATAATACTGGGACTTATAAATGCTTATTTACTAGATAGAAAAAAAACACCCTGATGACAGATATATCTTCTTTATTTAAAAATCCTCTTCACTAAAAATATTGACACTCATGCTAAATGAGAACATCTGTTAATAATTATTGAATTGAGTTAGAGATAATGGACAACAGAAAAGTCATTATCTTCAATGTCATTCTATGTCTTTGATATGATAATCATTGTGCTAAAGGTCCAAAAATGATTGATGGAGTTTTATTTAGATCACACATATGACACAAATTACCTGACATTTACCCATTTTCTTTGTTAGATGAAGATATATTGGCATCAGGTAGTTTCAGAAACACTGTTCCTTGAACTAGCATGGTAAATATTAACTTCCATAACCATCATTACCTGCCTAGTAAATCCTTAAAAGAATAATGAAGATAAATACATATTTTAAACCTCACTGTAGTTTATTAAGCATAAATAATGCATATACTATATATTGAAATAAGGGTGAAAACAGACATGACGCTAACCACCCTTTAACCGGTGGTTATTTATGCATGTTTCAGGGCTGTATTGGTGCCCTATGCAGCCCTGAAACATGCATAAATGACCACCAAGGGTGGTTAAAGAGTGGTTAGTGTCATGTCTGTTTCCAGCCCCAGTCTGACTGATAAGAATTGTTATTTGATGCCCGATGAGTCCATGCTTTTTAGTGCCTCTCAAAGCATGTTTCCTAATTCTCTTCAGCTCTTCAGCTAGTACAGTGAGGTGTAGAAGAAAGCAACAGGGGTTTCAAACCAACAAAACTGTTTCTGTAAAATTACACATACTGCATGGATTAGGTTTGATAGGAGAGAGTGAAGACTTGGGGTAGTGAAATCTTGCTGTGACATCTTTCTTTCCTTGACCCTCTCCAATTGGGCTTCTGCCCTCTCCACTCATCTGCCCTCACCAAAATCACCAATGACCATCTCAGAGCTAAGTCTAAGGGCCTCTACTTCATTCTTATCCTCCTTGATATCGCTGCTTCTTTTGACACTATCGACCATGGCCTCCTCCTGAATTCACTAGGCTGGTTTCCAGGACTCTGTTCTTGACTGGTTCTCTTCGTATCTCTCAAACTGCTCCTTCAACATTTCTCTTGCTGGTACCTCCTCTATGGTGCTTCCCCTCTCCGTGGGAGTTCCCCAAGGCTCTGACCTGGGTCCTCTTCTTTTCTCCCTTTATACTCTTTCTCTGGGTAAACCCATTGAAACCCACGGCTTCCTGTATCACCCGGATACGGATGACGCGCAACTCTATCCCTCCACTCCTGCTTTCTCCTTCTCCATCCAGTCTAGTATTGCTGACTATCTTGCTGACATCTCTGCCTGGATGTCTCACCGCCAACTAAAGCTTAATATGGCCAAGACGAAATGCCTCATCTCCCACCAAAAATGTTACTACTTTCTAAATGTCTCCTACTTTCCTCTCAATTTCCATTGAGGGAGTCACCATCAAGCTGATCCCTCAGGCACGTAACCTGGGAGTCATCTTTGACTCCTTCTCCTTTACAGCTGAGAGCCAGGCTGCTGCTAAATCCTGTCACTTTGCTCTGTATAATATTGCTGAAATCCAACCCTGCCTTACTGCTTTCACTTCAAAAACTGTAATTCATGCTCTAATAGTCTCTAGGGATGTGTGAATGCAGTTCAGACATTCAGAGTTCGGCCCAAACTCAGCCAGTTTGGACTGCAGAACTGAATGGCAGAACCAAATGCCCGAAGCCCCGAACAGTTTGGCCGCATTTGGATGAGTTTGGGCGCATTCAGTTGGGAAAAACCTGGCTGGCAGGCCCGGGGGGGGGGGAGAGGGGGCAGCTGAGGAGCAAACTTCCTGGTGCCAGGGGTGGAGAGGCTTGGACTATCAGCCAGCCTGCCCAGTCACCATCCCCCTTTTTCTCAGACCACTGGCTTCTCAGTCTGCGATTGGCTAGGCTGCACAGAGCTAGGCTGCACAGAGCCAATGGGGCTTGTGGAAAGGTGGGCGCAGCAAGTAACAAAAGTCATTGCCCTCCCCCCTTCCAATTCCTTCTTAGCTAACCACTGAACCTGTCAGCAGGCATTTTCAGAAGTCTCCCTCTCCCAGCAGTTTGTGTTCCTCCCAATCCATTGCCATCCTCCTCCTATTTCACCCATTTTCACACATTTACCTCCATAGTTTCATTTATTTAAATTAGATTAGATAGATTTAGGTGTTATTTTTATTTTTTACCCCTCCCTGTTCTTTCTCCCTAACCTCCATTGAATCCTTCCCTCCTCCCTGTATATATTCCATCCCTGATTCCCTTCCCCTGTTTTTGGATTTATTTAAAGTAGGATAAGATTGATTTAGGTTTCATTTCAGTTTTGTACCCCTCCCTGTGTTGTTTGTTGTGAGCTGTCTGTGTCCCCCCTCCATCCCTGTGTATATATAGACAGATAGATATTAGATATTAGATAGTTACTATAGATAGATAGTTGTAGGAGTTATCTTAGTTATAGAGATAGAGATAGATTCAGTTTTAATATTTTATAGTGTGTTTGTAGGACTAGGCCTTTGTAGATATTAGATAATAGTCCATTTAGTTCCATAGGTTTTAGAACAGTTAATAGCAGTTAGAGTTAGTGTAGATACATATAATATTAAATTACAAATTTGAATAAATAAATTAAAAAAAATATAAAATCTTCCAGTTCATTCTTTGGGTGGGAGAAATGGAGAAGGAAAGCCGAGGAGGCCAGTCTGCTGCCCGTAAGGCAGGCAATGGGGCACGTGGCAGAGGCCATGCCAGTGGAGTGGCAGCAGGCATCAGCAGCAGCCCGAGCCCATCACCATGCCCCAAACTGCACAGCCCTGATTTTGGCAGTCAGGCTTCAGAGGCTCCCAGAAGTGGCACTAGGGGTGTGGTTCAGCAGCACCTCCTGCCAGCATCCTCCACTGCCAGGCAGGGAGGAAGGCCTGCAGTCCATGAGGCCAGGGCCAGCCTCAGGCATGTGCCATATGTGCGGCCGCACATGGCCCCGCAGCCAGCTGCGGCCCGCACTTGCCTGGCTGGGCAGCAGGCTGCAGCCAGCTTCTCCTCTAGTAAGTAAGCGATTCTTCCTCCCCTCCCTGGCTCCAGACCCTATCCCTCAGCTGCCTCTGCCTTCTAGTAGCGCAGCAGCAGCAGCAGCGGGGACACTCAATCGGGCTGGGAGATAAGGCTGTTTGTTTACAAACAGCTCCTCCCCATGTGCTGATCAGAAGGTTGCTGCCTTGTAAAGAAGGTTCTTTGAGATGGCACCCAACATTCTCACAACTGGGTTGTGCACGCTCACCCTATTCAAATAATAGACCACATTATGGTCTTGAGCTCCTCTAGTATAAAAAGAACCCTCCCCCTCTGAATGACAGTTCCTTTCAACCCTTTCTAGAAATATAAGAAAAGAATTCCATGTGGGGCTGGAAGGGTGGGTATTTGTGAGAATGTTAAGAGCCATCTCAAAGAACCTTGTTTACAAGGTAGTAACCTTTTGTTCTTCTTCGAGTGGCTCCTCACATGATATTTTTACATGGCTCCGCTGGGTGGGGCATCCGTGGGCACGCTTGTGCATGGGTGGTTCATGCACACGGCTGCACATGCATCCCCACTCACCCACCACTCATCCACACCCATATAGTAACCACTGTTTCCCCCGGTTGCTCCATGCGTGGGGATGAGTGGGGGGGTGAGTGGGGATGCGTGTTAGACGAGCGCGCACGCACCCCCACTCACCATGGGCGCGTGCACCACATCATTCACACGGGATTCCCCCACCCATGAACACCCCATAACCAGTTCATTTGTGCCCCCCATATAATCAATTCACGCTGCCCCGTGGGCACAAATTAAATGGTTATGGGTGGGTGGGGGAAGCATGAATTGATTATATGGGGGCAGGGGCACAAATGAACTGGTTATGGGGTGGGGGCAGCATGAACTGATTATGGGGGCACAACTGAACTGGTTATATGTCTCTTTTCATGGCATAATGCGCTTAATAAGCTGGTTGCATTTTGGGTGTCGTGTGTGTGTGTGATAGCAGTAACTCTGAACTGGTCGCACCGCATGCATGCACAAGGCACAGGCAGCACCAGCAGCANGGGAGGGGGGAAGCATTAGGAGGCCATGCTTCTCCATGGTTGCTCGGAGGGGTGGAGAATGGGAATCCTTCCTGTCCAGAGGGAGTAAGTTTTATGCAAATGTAAACATTTGCATATTTAGGTGGGGCCTAATTATGCAAATTAGGCCCCACACCAAGACTTCGCACATGGCCTCACAAACCCTGGGGTCGACCCTACATGAGGCCGCGACTCTCTCTGCTGAGGCTGCAAGAGCAGGTGCAGGTGCTTAGGGGTAGGATGTTCCTCTAGGGCCACCAATGTCCCCGACCCCCATTATTGATGTGATCCCCAGCAGTCCGGGGCTGGTGGATCCCACCCCAGCTGCTAGAGGCAGGGCCTGATCCCCAGGCAATGGCAGCAGGGAGAGAAGCAGAAGCAGCAGCAGCAGCAGCAGCAGCAGCAGCAGCAGCTATAAGGGAGCACAGGAAGAGTGGCAGTAGCATGGTGGGCAGTCGATCAGTCTCAGGGTTCCAGTACTCCCCTTCGCGGGACATCACTCAGATTGGGGACTGCGAGGCAGACACTAGTCCTGTGGAGGAGATGTCTGGTGCTGAGGTGATAGCTGTCACTCCGAGAGCTGTGTCGCCAACATGTTCTGCGCCTCCCATGAGCGCTGTCAGTGGTGCATCACCCGGTGAGGGCCAGAAGGCAGGAGGGGGTAAAAATCCTCCGTCTGGGGGCATTTTCAGTTAGTGCGGGTGGATGATCCCAGGGAGGTGCAGTGCACTTTGTGCCAGAAGGTGGTGAAGTGTGGGCAGGTGCTCACCAGTCTTGGCACAACTGCCATGGCGAGGCACCTCAAGGCATGCCACAGCGCTGTGCTGCTAAGTGGGCAGGCAGGGGCAGTGGACGCGAGTGGGTTCCTGACTACAGCGGCCAGTCGTCCACCTCCATCAGTGGGCAAGCGTCCTGCTCGAACAGCTGCCTCTAGCAGCAGGAGCGGTATTGCTGCTAGGGGGGGAGCAGCAACAGCACTGTCAGTGCACCATGGAGGAGCTGGGGTGGGGGCAGCTGCCAAATCCATTGTACTTGTACTGAGCTTTAAAGGAGCAGGTGAGGGAGTAGCTGGCAGGAGCTGGGGGTGCCACTGTCCACTTCACCACAGACCTGTGGTCGAGCAGGAACGCGCAGCATGCCTACCTGGCAGTGATGGTGCACTGGTGGCAGGACCCAGAGGCAGCATTTGACAGTGGCAGGAGGGGCCCTGAAGCAGGGTATAGGTGGGCCCTGCTTCAAGTGGAAGTCATGGATGGCCCCCCACACCGCTCAGAACATAGAGGCAGCCATGACTGCCATGGTGAGGGAGTGGGTCACGCTAGGTGTGCCCTTCTCCAAGAGATGTGTGGTAATGGACAACGTGGCCAACATACTGAGGGCAGTCTGTGAGGGGGGCTTCACCAGCATCCCTTGTGCCACACACACCCTTCACCTGGTGGTCAGGGACGCTCTGGGCTTGGGGGAGAAGGGGGAGAAGGGGATTAGGGCAGGCACCCAGCTCCAGGGCACTGGAAGGGTGACCTGGTGGAGAGGATCCGTCAGGCAGAGCGGGCTCCTGAGAGTGCATGGCAGCAGCAGCAGGATGCCCCTGGGGATGGTGGGAGTGGGAGCAGCCACCCCTTTCAGCATTCCACAGCATCAAGAAACAGCCAGTCACTCCAGCTCCAGGACCCACCATCAGGGTCAGGATTCTGGGGATTCTGGGGCCTACGTTACAGGCAGGGAGAACTGTCCATCCACATCATCCAGAAGCTGCCACTCTAGTCCCAGGAACCACCATCAGGGTTCTGGGGCCTTCATTCCGCTCACGGGGAGCCGTCATTCCATCGCATCAAGAAACAGCCAGCCACTCCAGCCCCAGGACCCACAGTCAAGGTTCTGGGGCCTACGTTCCAGGTAGGGAGGGCTGTCATTCCATTTCATCCAGAAGTTGCCACTCTAGTCCCAGAACCCACCATCAGGGTTCTGGGGCTGTAATTCCGCTCACAGGGAGCTGTCATTCCACCACATCAAAAAACAGCCAGCCACTCCAGCCCCAGGACCCACCCTCAGGGTTCTTGGGCCTACATTACAGGCAAGGAGGGCTGTCATTCCACTATCATCCAGAAGCTGCCACTGTAGTCCCAGGACCCACTGTCAGGGTTCTGGGGCCATCATTCCACTGACGGGGAGCTGTCATTCCATTGCCTCACGAAACAGCCAGCCACTCCAGCCCTGGGACCCACCATCAGGGTTCTGGGGCCTACTTTACAGGCAGGGAGGGCTGTCATTCTACTTCATTGTCTGCAGCTATTCCACCAATGCCAGCCAGCCTGCAATGCCTGACTGAGTAGGGGTGCCAGCCACCAAGCCCTGGCTGGGCCTCTGCTGCTGCTCCACGATTCCTGGAAGCCTGCAATGCCCAGTCAAGCAGGGGTGCCAGTCACCAAGCTCTGGCTGGGCCTCTGCTGCTGCTTCACCGATGCCAGCCAGCATTGGTGGACTCTGTATTAAGTTTTTTAATATATTTTTTTAAAAGGTATTTATTGTGCAGAATCAGTTTGATTTATTTGTATTGCAGTATATCAATTTGGTATTTATTGCTGGTAAACATCGGCACTCTGACTGTGGAGGAATCTTGATAGAAGGTGATTTACAGCCCTTAGAGGGAGTAATATACAGGTGATGTGCTTCTACTAATTGGGAAACAATTATATAAGAACTACAGGTCCATTAAGGAGGATTACATGCAGAAACACACATCAGTAGGTTCTGGGAGACTGCCCTGCCTCTAGGAATGAGAAATATGTTTTAAGAGAGGTAAATTTAGGGGGGTTTACTGAGGCATTATATAGGAGACTTAGGAGACTGCCCTCCCTTTAGGAATAAGGAAAGTATAAAGAGGTTGTTTAGGGGGTGGGTGGAGTCTTTATATTTATTCATTCAACTTAACTCATATGATAGTCCCTCTTCATTGGGGTGACTAGCAGGGAGGAAGCTCAATAAGGGAAAGTATTTACAGATTTGCATAAGTTGAGGATTGAGATTTTAGAATTAGTCCCTTCATTTAAATTTATAAAACTTGTGAAGGATATATATGGGTGAGCTGCTCCAGTCCAACAAACATAAATTGCAGTAGGATTTTTGTTGTGAATTAAACTTTTGGAATGGGTGGCAGCAGGAAGATTGATAGCATCCCTGATTTGGAATATATTTAAGAGCCTGAATGTTGGAGTTGGCATTTAAGCATATTTGTGCCTGTAGAAATAGTTCTGTGAGAGTTATAAGCATAAATTAAGAGTGATCTTTAATTTAATCAAGTAACAAGTCTAATAGCATTTTTTTAATCTTGATTTCAGGATTATCCTAAAAAAAAAGGAAAAAGAAAAGGAAGAGGAAAAGTTTTTCTCTATGAAATAGAACGGTTTACATTTTTGCACGTGAGATGAGAGATATAGGGATATGTGAAAATTAAATATAGCAATATGTATTGGTTTTCTAGTGGGTTTTGGTTACCCTGTTTGCATATTTTGTAGGAGTTATTTGTGGGATTACAGTGTGGGGCACCAAGAGAGCAAGAAAGAGTGTGCGGTTTTCTTAAATATATTACTGATAAATCTTGCATTTATCTATATAATGAGGTAAACAGAAATTATTGTTTGGGTGGAAACACATATTGGTATAAGTTGTTTTATAACCCATATTTATTACATTGTTGTAGTTATTCATTTTCTCTGCTATTTCCCTTCAGTGTTGAATGCAATCATTATTGTCCACTGAAGAAGGGGGATTTTATCCCCTGAAACACGCTTGGGCTTTGAATAAATATCATGGTTTATTGTAGTGTGATTGTTTTCATTAATATTTTGTATATATATTCTTATATTAAATTGGATTTGTGTTTTTTTCTCCCACTCTTTTTGTGTGGTGTCCCAGCCACCAAGCCCTGGCTGGGCCTCCGCCGCTGCTCCGCTGATGCCTGGCAGCCTGCAGGACCTGGCTGAGTAGGAGTGCCAGCCACCAAACCCGGACCGGGCCTCTGCCACTGCTCTGCTGATGCCTGGCAGCCTACAACGCCCGGCCATGATGGTGACTAGAACAGGAGAACCCAACATAGAGTGAGCAAGCAGAACCGGAGGCCTGCCAGCCTGCAACGCTTGGCCGAGTAGGGGTGCCAGCCATCAATCCCTGGCCGGGCCTCTGTTGCTGCTCCACTGATGTCAGCCAGCCTGCAATGCCTGGACAAGTAGGAGTGCCAGCTACCAAGCCCAGGCTGAGCCTCTGCCACTGCTGCACTGATGCCAGCCTGCAATGCCCCACCCCCTATGGGTGCCAGCCACCAAGCTCCAAGCCTTCCCGGTCTCTGCTGCTCCTGCCGCTGGGTCTCTGCCTGCAGGCTATGACAACATGCACAACCTTGCTTTGGTCACTGGCAGGCACTACTTGGCCAGGCATTGCAGGCTGCCAAGCATCAGTGGAGCAATGACAGAGGCCCAGCCAGGGCTTGGTGGCTGGAACCCCTACTTGGCTGGGCAGTGCAGGCTGGCAGGCCTCAAGTTCTGCTCACTCTATGCTGGGTTCTCCTGTTCTAGTCACCATTACGGAAGGAGTGACAGCGCTACAGTAGTGCCTGCCGATGTCCAAAGCAGGTTTGCATGTGTTGTCATGGCCTGCAGGCAGAGACAGGTAGCCCAGCAGAACATCTGCTTTCAACAGCCTTTGGGTGGACAGTAGCATTGCTCATTTGTAGGACAGGGCAGGAGTCAAGAGACCGCAGTTCTAATTCCTGGTTTGGAAGTCCTTTGACCTCTCTGCATTTCAGCTTTCCCAGTTCAAATCCAGAGGGCTACCATTCTGGGAGCTCGCAGGAGAAAGAACCTGTATGGGAATTAGGCTTGGGGTACGCAGTTCCAATTGCTGTTACATATCCAGCTTTTTTGCAGGGTAAAGAAGAGGACTCTTAAATGCTTCCCCTTCTACAGAAGAACTTGGGCTCAGTGCGTGACCCCCAGGAATGCCTGCCCGATTCCTGTCAGGGCATGGCTGACCCTCGGAAACCCACCGATTCCTGCAAGCCTGCAATGCCCAGCCAACTATGGGTGCCAGCCACCAAGCACCAAGACTTCCCGGCCTCTGCTGCTGCTGCTGCTGGATCTCAGATGGCCAGCCCTGGTGCCACGGGCACCCCCAGGGGCCACGTGCCGAGCCTGCCTGCCCGGGCAACCCGGGGTGCCAAGCGCCAAGACTTCCCAGCCTCTGCTGCTGCTGCCACTGGATCTCAGACGGCCAGCCCTGGTGCCACGGGCACCCCCAGGGGCCAAGCGCAGCCCAGGCAACCCAGGGTGCCAAGCCTTCCCAGTCTCTGCTGCTGCTGGCATCTATAGTTGGCCGGGCATTGCAGGTTTGCCAGAATTGGTGGGTCTCAGATGGTCAGCCATGCCCCAACAGGAATCGGGCTGGCATTCCTGGGGGTCAAGTGCTGAGCCTTCCCAGCCTCTGCTACTGCTGCTGCCATTGGATCTCAGATGGTCAGCCCTGGTGCCAAGGGCACCCCATGGGGCCAAGTGCTGAGCCTGCCTGCCCGGGCAACTCGGGGTGCCAAGGGCCAAGTCTTCCTGGTCTCTGCTGCTGCTGCCGCTGGGTCTCAGATGGCCAGCCCTGGCACCATGGGCACCCCCAAGGGCCAAGCACTGCCTGGGCAACCCGGGGTGCCAAGCATTCCCAACCTCTGCTGCTGCTGCTGCTGGGTCTCAGACAGACAGCCCTGGAGACATGGGCACCCCCAGGGGCCAAGTGCCGAGCCTGCCTTCCCAAGCGACCCGGGGTACCAAGCGCCAAGCCTTCCCAGTCTCTGTTGCTTCTTCTGGGTCTCCGATGGCCTGCCATGCCACCACGGTACCCCTGGTGGTTCCTGGAGAGCCCCAAGCCTCCTAGTGGGACCAAACGTTCCAAATGTTTAGGGGGGGGTCCAAACTTCACGGGACCGAACCCACGAACCCGAAAACCCGTAGTTTTTTGTCCGAACGTCCGAACTCCATCCTGTTTGCACATCCCTTATAGTCTCTCACTGTGACTACTGCAACTTCCTCCTTAACTGGCCTCCTATGATTTGAACCTGCCCCCCTCATCTCCATTCCAAAATCATCCTCCTTGCTTTGACCACATTCAGCCCCTTCTCTTTGCCCATCACTGGCTCCCTCTATGTTAAAACATTCAGCACAAGATCCTGGTCTTCACCTTCAAGGCTCTTCATGGCATTGCTCCCACATATCCCTCTTCTCTTGTATCCCACCACGCTCCTGCCCAGGAGCTTTGCTCCTCCTCTGCCTCCACCCTCATCTGTTTGCAACCCCCTTGATCTTCTAAAAGTCTTCGTCCCTTCTCTCTTGCTGCTTCTCATGCATGAAACTCCCTCCTTGGATTATTCATTCTGCTCTCTCCCTCCCAGATTTCAAATCCCTCCTGAAAACCTACCTCTTCCATCAGGCCTCCCCTAGCTCATCATGAGTGAAATTGCATCCTCTTCTCCCTCACTCTAGTTCCCTATAACTAAGTGAAGCATGTGTGCCTGCAACTTCTCAACCTCATTAATGTACTCTTGTCCGATGTTCATCTCTCCATTGTCTCCCCCTCCCTTGTTTCTTAGACTATAAGCCCTTTCGGGGTAGGGATCTGTCTATAACTATTGATTGTACAACACCAGGTACATTGCTAGTGCTATATAAATAAACTAAAATAACAACAAATGCCCAGTGGTACATAAAAAAATTATTTGCTGAAGTTCAACATGTAGAGGAGTTTGTACTGAACTAAATAATCTTCAAATTGTCAGTGTCTTTGAGGTGCATACAGGCTGCACAGGTACCTTTGAGGAACTTTAAAGTTAAGCTGAAGATGACGAAAGCTGAAATATTCAAAGAAACCTAAGGGAGTGAGGTGCTATAACTTGAGCTTATATGTGTGCTTATTTTGCTTATTGATAACTACAGTATGGTTTAATGATCATAAATCAAATTACTTATAATAGAAACATGGAATTTACAAGTGTAGCAGGGTGGACAGGGTCTGACCTGCTACCAGTGGCGGCTCCTTGCTTTGGTGCTGGGGGCGGTGCCCTACAAGCCCCCAGCGCTGCTACACTCAGGCTCAGTCTATTTTAAAGGTCCCGTCTCCCGTCTCTCCCAGCATGATGTGGGGCCGGGGCTGCAAGCCGCGCACAACAGCCAGACCCAGGAGGGACCCTGCTGTCAGTGTGCTGTGCGTGGCTTGCAGCCCCGCCCTCACATCATGCTGGGAGAGCCGGGAGACGGGACCTTTAAAAGGTCCTCCTGTCTGTCAGTTTCAACCTCCGCCGACGTGCTCCCCGGGCTGCCGCGCATGCGCGCAATACACACACTCAAGTTTAAAATCGAGGAGTGTATCGCGCGCATGCGCTGCAGCCCGGGGAGCACGTCGGCGTTCTGCAGGGCAGAGCAGTGTTCCCCTGGCCGCGCATGCGCACGGCAGCGGCAGGGGACAGACCAAGTTTGCCCGCGGCTGCCCTGTAGCACGCAGGCGCAGCCGCGGGTTCTCGTAGGTCGGCACCAGTGCCGACCTACCAACTTACATTGA
>QEPC01010852.1:1188002-1204074 GCA_003113815.1 Sphenodon punctatus
CCCCACCCCAGGGATCACCCTACTTCCAAGTTCCCACCCAGGGATCCTACCTTCATGGAGCTCCGGCGGTCCGGTGGCTTCAGCGCCGACTGCAGCTGCCGGCTTCAGATGCTAGTAGGCCTTCCGGTTTACCCGGAAGGCCTACTAGCATCTGAAGCCGACAGCCACAGTCAGCGCTGAAGCCTCCGGACCGCCGGAGCTCCATGAAGGTAGGATCCCTGGGTGGGAACTTGGAAGTAGGGTGATCCCTGGGATGGGGTGCAGTGTTAACCCCCCCCCACCCCAGGGATCATACAGTACACTGCTTAATACTTACCGGCTGCTGCTGGGATGGCCGCTGGTGCTGGTGGGCTCGGTCTGGGTTGCCGGCGGCGGCCCGGAGCCGCAGTAGGGACACTCAGGGGAATTTTTTTGTTTAAATGCAGGATGGGCAGGGTGGGTGGGGTCCCCCCTTCCACCCGTGCAGCCTGGGAGGGGGAGGGAAACGCGGGGATTTTTGTGGTTTTTTTTTAACATTGCGGCCATTCAAATGAATGGCCGCAATGTAAAAAAAATCCAGTACCGGGAATCCGGGAAACGGGCCGGATTACCAGGTTGAATCCGATAATGCCGGTACGCCCAGTACCGGCATTATCGGATACCAGAAGATCCGGTTGTCCCATCCCTACTGGCTATTATGTTTTGAGCCACAAGAAAAAGAATTTTACAGGAATTTTGAAAAGCCCTCATTGCCTTTGAACAGGCCCAGCAATGCTGTTTCAGGTCTAAAAGGGATTATTTCATCCACCATACTACTAGCTATCCTCCAGACTTTATTCCAAAACACCCTCACTTTACAACACTCCCACCAGCAGTGCTTGTAGTCACCTAATTCGCCGCATCCTTTCCAGCATCATTCCCCCTTTCCCACGACAACTCCAAATTTCATTCTTGTAGGCGTTAAGTAATATCTGGTGGTAAGCTTAATTTGTACCTCCTTAACCTCCAGTGAGAATGCACATTTGTTCATATGTTGCCAAATTGCTTTTTCTTCTTTCTCCCCTATGTGTATCCCTAGATCCTTACTCCATTTCTCTATATAAGTGCTAATTTTATCATAACGTAGGCTTTTAAGTTTCTTGTAAATTCTACCTAAACGACCCGATGCTTTACTTTGATTATATAGCAGCTTTTCTAATTTATATGGGTCTCTGCTAAATTCCCCCATATTGTTTGGAGATATACCAAGGCTCTTAAGTTGCAAATATTAAAATGTCTTGATTTTTTTCTTGCAGTATTTCCTCCATCTTGTGGAGGGGGAGGAATTCTCTCTTTTGAAAGAGCTGTTGCATTCTCACTATTCTTTTGGTCTTTAATTTGTTTCTTGGCATGTGGGCCACTCCGTCCCTCTGTACCTGAATTGAATCTATGGGTGTAAAGGGCGAGATCCGTACTTGTATTCCCAATTTTGGGGGGGCTTTTTTCCAGTATTTTTGAGTTGTTCCTACAAAAGGATGATCTTGATTCCTCTTCTTATCACTTGTACCCCTATCTACCATTATGTCTTTTAGGGAGTTCAGCTGCAGGACATCTCTTTCTATTGCTGCCCATTCGGGTGAAATGGCCTCTTTGTACCATTCGGGCAGTGCCCCTAAGGCCGCTGCCATATGATACAATCTTATGTCTGGGAAGTTTAAGCCCCCTTTATTTTGTACCCTCATCATCATTGATTTTTTAACTCTAGGTTTTTTGCCATTCCATACAATTTCTTTATTCAGGTCATCGCTTGCTTTGAAAAAAGAGTTGGGCAGTTTAATTGGCAGGGCCATAAGTCTGTATAGGATTTTGGGGACCACTATCATTTTATAGAGGTTAACTTTGCCCAACCAAGAGACCATTAGTTTTTGCCAAGGCCCAATTTCCTCTCTCAACTTCTTTAGGAGTGGAAGAAAATTAGCCACATACAATTCATTCAAGTTCTTAGTTAATGTCACTTCCAAATACTTTATACCCTTTTCACTGATTGGAAATGGTGATAGCTCCTCCAATTTTATCTCTTGCTCTCTATTTTGGCCAAACACTAGCGCGAATGATTTTTCTTTATTAATTGAATACCCTAATATCTTTCCAAATTGATCAATAATCTTTAGTAATTCCGGCAAAGAGTCTTTTGGATTTGTTATATATAAGAGCAAATCATCTGCATAGAGAGACAGCGTATGTGTCTGCTTCCCTACTTAACTCCTTCTATTTTTTTATTTTGCCTTATGGCATTGGGCCAGAGCCTCCAGAGCTAGGTTACATAATAAAGGTGAAAGAGGGCATCCCTGTCTGGTGCCTCGCTTTAGTTGGAATGGGTCTGTGGGATTGCCATTAACAAGAAGTCTGTATTGTGGCTTTTTATGTATCACTTTGAGCCAGTTTATAAAGCTGCCACTGAACCCCATCTTTTCCAGAATCAAGCAGAGGCAATTCACCTCTATAAAATCGAACGCTTTCTCAGCATCTGCAGAGATAATCATAGCGGGAATTGGTGCCTAGGGCACCAATACAGCCCTGCAACATGCATAAATAACCACCAAGGGTGGTGGTTAAAGGGTGGTTAGCATCATGTCTGTTTTCACTCCTTGTCTCCCTGGAATAAACCCTGTTTGATTTTCATGGACAACTTCATAGATTATTGCCCTGAGCCTATTAGTCAATATCTTAGCAAATATTTTGAAGTCAGCATTCTGTAATGAAATAGGCCTATAACTTCCACATTGCTCGACATCCCTGCCTGGCTTGGGTATTAAAGTTATTAGGGCATTATAAAAATCTTGAGGGATATCTGACGTTACACGGATATTATTGAATACCGCAGTCAAGTGCGGGATAAGTATTTTAGAGAAGGTCTTTAAAAATTCATTTGGGAAACGATCAGGCCCATTAGCCTTATTATTTTTTGTGGCTTCTATAGCTTCTTTCACCTCTTGCTCAGTGATGGGGGCATTTAGAAAGGTCCTCTGTGCCTCATTAATTTTGGAACTTTGGATATTCTTCAAGAACGCCCTTATTTCATCCTCCTCTGGATTTGGTGATGAATATATTCCTTTATGAAATTCCAAAAATGCCTCCTGATTTTTTTCAGGTGCATTACATCTTATGCCCTGCCTGTTCATAATAGAGGCTATGTGTGCTTTCCTTTGCTTAATTTTCACTAATCTGGCTAAATGTTTTCCTTCTCTGTTGTTATTCTCAAAGAATTTTTTTTTAATCTTCTGTAATTGGTTTTTTGTCTTTTCTAGTTCTGCCACATTAATGATTTCCCTAACCCTTATCTCCTTCTTCAGGGCGTTGGATGGCTTAGCTTTGTTTGGGGCCTCTAACGTTTGGAGAGCAGCATAGCTTTCCTTTAATTGTTGCCTCTTATCTTTCAGAATTTTGGCCTGCAGTGAAATTATTTTCCCCCTAAGGACCGCCTTAGCAGCTTCCCAGAGGGTTGCTGGGGAGCTGACTGACTTCTCATTTAGTTCAAAGTATTTCTCTAGATCCTTCTGCAGCTGTTTCCTGTATTTTTCGTTTCTTACAATACCTCTTTTCATTTGCCACCCCATTTTGTTTTTCCTCTCCACCCCCGGGTCTCTAAAGATGGAAATGACAGCGTTATGGTCTGACAGAACAACAGGGAGAATAAAGGACTTTTGGCACCTGTGGGCCTCCGGTTTAGTTATCAGCACATGATCTATTCTTGTATAACTATTATGTAGGGCTGAGTAAAAAGTATAATCTTTTGCTGTTCCATTTAAGAGTCTCCACACATCCAACCACCCATAGGAGTCTATCCGTTGTGCTATCTTTTTCTGTGTGTCACTCGGTTCTCCCTATCTAGAGTGATCCAGATCTGTAAGTGTGATATTCAAGTCCCCCTGAATGATTGCTCAACTGTCAATGTTGTCCTCTATCATTTTAAAACATTTTTCATAGAAAGCCACTTTTCCTTCGTTTGGACCATAAATATTCACTAGAGTCACCAGTTCTCCCCTCAATTTACCCACGATACATACAAATCTGCCCTCCTTATCCCTTACTACTTTCTCCACTTTAAAGGGCACATTTTTCTTAAAACCTATTATCACTCCTGCTCTCTTTTTTGGTGAACACGAGGAGTACATGTCACCCATGCTAGAACCAGTAAAACGGTGTTCATCTCTGTAGACCAAATGGGTTTCTTGCCAAAAAAAATATATCTGCACCTTGCTCCACCAGCAGATTTCTCACCCTTAATCTTTTTTGTGGGGAATTGAGGCCCTTTACATTTATTGTGAGGGTCCTAAATCCAGCCATCATTCTCTGTCAAGTTTAAAGTGCTGAGGACCCTTGTCTTTTGCCCCCACTCAGCTTCCTGTCTTACCCGTGCCAACCTAATTGACTCCTCTGTAAACAAAATATTTTGTCTTGCTGCCTTACGGAAACCGTAGCTTCCCTCAGTATGTAAAGTCTCTTGTCTGTCAGTTACCTCATAGTTTGAATGCCTGTCTTTAATTTCCCTCCCGCTGAACCCTCCCTCCACCCCCCTTAGAGCTTTCCCCAAAGGGTCTTACCCCCTGCTTGGAACTCCTCTCCCTGTCCAAGCATCAGCAGCCTCTCCCCACCCTGAGGATCCACTGGGAAGAATAGCCCCCAACAGAGAGACCTCCAATAGTGTCTCCCTAACCCCCGCCCCACAGCTCCTAACATCTGTTGAGACTAAGGGCGCATTCAGATGTGCGTTTAAATTGCACAGCAGCAGCGGCGGCATAGTGCGATTTAAAGCAACGTGCACTTCCGTGTTGGTGTGAATGCACCAATTCAGCGTAACGCGAACTGTTGGAGTGCGGTTTTCAAAGCTGCTCGGAGCAGCTTTTAAAACCGCACTCCAACAGTTCACGTTACGCTGAAATATGCGCACTCAGTGCATTCACACCAACCCGGAAGTGCACGTTGCTTTAAATCGCACGATGCCGCAGCCGCTGTGCGATTTAAACGCACATCTGAATGCAGCCTAACTCTTAGACTGCACTAACTATCTAAACAAGTCTTAAACACATAATAAACAATCCCTCATTCATCTAAAAGGGAAAAAGCAACAAAAGGAACAAAGACTCAAATTACCTCCTTCCCCTCCTACACCATTTCACAGTTCTGTGGCCCTCTCAAGGGCAGTCCCCATGTTACACAGTCAAATTTGCTCAACAGCAATGATTTAAAACACCAGAAATATAACTGAACACAGAGCCCCCTTTTCTTCTGTTCATCAGTAGGGAAGGACGAAGAGAACAGAGTTCGGAAATTCGATTTGGTTTGAAATTCGAGTTCGGTTTGGAAGTTCGGTTCGGTCGACCTAACAGACTGAGTTTGGTTCGAACTCCGAACTTCTGAACCACGTTCGCCCATCCCTATTCTTCAGCTGCTTAGCTACTGATTTGAGCCTGCTGGCAGGGAGGATAGATAGATTTCTAGGTCTTCAGAGTTGTTGAAAAACTTTTTTCTTCCTCCTGCAAAAATCATCATCTGTGCTGGAAAAAGCAGCCTTGGCTTTAGATTATTTTCCAATAAGGTCCCAAAATACTTGTTCCATTTCATTCTCTTTCTCATTATCTCAGCTACATAATCAGGAAAGATCTTAATCACCTGCTGCTGGAACGAGAGCTTTTCTTTAAACGGGCTTTTTTAAGGACCTCCTCTTTTACCTGAAAGCTAGCAAATTTTACAATAATTGTGTGGGGCGGATCCCCCTCCTTCTGCCTGGGGGCCCCCACCCTGTGTGCTCTCTCAATCTCAGCCTTGTGCAGATGAGGGCCTTCTGGGAAATTTTCTTTGATCAGGGCCCTTATCAGCTCAAACACCTCCTCTGCCCCTGTGCCTTCCTTAATACCATTTTTTCGCAGATTGCCTCTGCGTGATCGGTTTTCAAGCTCCTCACATTTTAACAGCAGGGAGGCAGTCTCACCTTTAAGCTTGTTAATTTGCTCCCCTGAAGTCAGCGTTTGATCTTCTAAGGCAGAGATCCACTCTTCAGCTACTTCAGTTCTCCTTGCCAAGGTTTCTAGTTTCTTATTGCCCGCATCTATTGATGACTTTATCTCCCTCATTACTTCTTTAATCTCTTTCCTCATTTGTTGCAGTAGCTTATGCAGAGAGCTCTCCGTGTCAGTTTCCTCCCCTGAGTCTGACAGGCCGTGCTCCATGTCAGTTTCCTGCTCTGCCGCCGCCATGCTGCCTCTGCTTCTCTCCTCCTCCGTTACTCTGAAGTTTTCTTTTGGCAGAAGCATTCTAATGCATTTGTCTGTGAGATCTTCTGCTTCTGTCTGCTTCTCCCTGACATTATTGCTCCAGTGCTGAGGTCTCCCCCCCCTTTTTTTTTTTTAATTGCAGAGGCTTTTTTCAGGAGCTGGGGGAGCGGAGCGGCAGCAATCCCCAGCTACCTGCACCGGCACATGCACAGATCCGCTCTGTCCTTCCTAACCCCTGCTAATAATCCCCACCCAGGATTATCCCCCACCTGTTATCTGCAAACTCCCACTGTACTGTAACCAAGCCAAGTACGTGTACCTGAGTTCCCGCATCCTCATGAATGTTGCGTCCCTTGTCCCTCCCTCTGTTCCCCCTTCCCTGTCTCCCCTCCCCCTGTCTTTTAGATTGTAAGTTCTCGGGCAGGGACCTTGTCTATCTTATTCTCGGTAAAGCGCCAGGTCCATCGCTGGCACTATATAAATGCTAATGCTAATAATAATAATAATTAATATGTTTCTGTGTACAGTTTTTGTGCATGTAACAATTTACGATAATAAAATCATTCTGATTATAACCAACGTAGCACTGTCAATTTAACTATATTGGGTACTTAATGGTAAGTATAACTGCAATAAAATTATCAATCCTTTGCATGTATTAACAGTCTGTGCACCCTGAGTTTGCAATGTCATTAACTCTTCCAAGGTGAAACAAAATCCTAAACTCAAGTTTCCACCAGAGGATGATGGAACAAGCGGCTCTTCAGCTATTTTGCTTTAAAATGCTATTAATCAAAATGCATATACCTAAAGCAGAATAATTGCATATAATAAAAGTATAAGTGGGAGAATGAGTCCCATATACTCATGAGCCAGAGTTGAGAGAGCTACAACACCACTACCAGCATTTTCAAACTGTAGATCATAGGTGTGTGCATTTCATTTTTGTTATTATGATAATGAAAATGAAAATTGTGACAAATAATAATAATGAAAACAAAAACAAAATTTTGTTTTTGAAATAATGGGAAAAAACACTGAAAAACATATTTCTGGCTATAATTCTTTTGTTTCTTATTCAATTCTGATTAAACTTGGGGAGATTGTACCCCCAACAGAGGGCACTATGTATACAATATTCTGTAATGAGTAGATAAAGGGGACCGATTCTAGATGCAATTGAATGTTACGATTTTAAGAAAAACTCCATACACATTCATGGCTACACCTTTTTTTAAAATCTTCCATCCAATTTGCATGAAGCCTGGGAAATGATGTCCCTCCACTAGTGTAACAATCCTGCCAAATATCAGAAATATTGGATAAGGTGTTCTGATGTTTTAAGCTGTTAACTCAAAAATACATTTCTGGCTGTAACATTTTTATATTCCATCCTGTTTACAAGTAATTTGGCAGGAATTTAACACAAACCTTCCCTGTCATCTCTTCCAAATTATACGACAATTTGAGAAAGGTACCCAATTTTATAAGCAATTGAAGTTGTCCCCTTGAAGACCATTATTCAGATAAATAGCAGCACATGCAGTGCCAGTCAGAATCACGCACCTGGCATGGCAGGGGGAGGGAGGATGTGGAGCAACCCAACAGACTGACATACACATTCATTGGCCAATTACTGCATGCATCCAGCTGTACAGGACCAATTGGTGGTGGCTTCGAGGCGGGCATAGCGGGAGGCCCCGAGGCGGGCACAGATGGGACATAACTGGGACTTTTGGGATAGCATCCCAGCAAGCAGGACACATATTTTACACATCCAGGCTGGCCAATTATCATCACAATCACATCCTGCAGCACTGTGACACAGGGCATAAGAAAATCCCTATTGGGTCTTTCCTAAACAGATAATTCCGATTTCCTGGTAACAAGTGAGGGAGAGAAGTTGGCTAATTGCATATACTACCAGGACCCTTTATTCAATGCTTCTGAAAGTTGGCATAGTCATTACACATGAGGAGGGGTATAAACCTGCCAAGTGTCTTCCCCATTAGATAGGAGACAAAGACGTTACAGTCAGGAATGTATATGCAGATTTTTGCAAAATAGCATAATTCAACTGCTTATAAAATCAGATTCCTTTATCCAATTCTTCTGGAATTTGGAAACCTTAATTCCTTCCATTTGAGGTAAAATTCCTCCATGTTTCATCCAAATATAATGAAAAACAAAAAAATTACAGCTGAAAATGTGTTTTCCATTGAAACCAATGGAAATCAAAAACGAAATCAAAAACAAAAAGAAATTTTGATATTTTTGAAAATGAAAATGTCATATTTAAATAAAATAAATGAAAAATGAAATTAAAAAATGATATGGGTCCCTGGTGCACACCTCTAATAGAACAGTGTCTGCAGAGAATTGCTGGTGGTGGTGTATAACAAGTCAACTATTATTTTGGTGCTAGATCCTTCATAATAGGACTGGAAAAATCACAAAAACAGCTAGAAATAAGAAGAAGCTATTCTAATTGTCTTCACAAAGAGCCACTGCTACACTGCAGGGGAAGATTAATTATTAAGAATGGTTCTTACGGACTGCAGGAACTATTAGAGCTGGGAATGCCAGCCAAGGGCAGGAAACAACAACAGGAGAGAAACCAGGAGCTTTCAGAGAGACTGAATTGATCAATGAAAGAGGAAAATTGATGAAGGTAGGGGGAAAAAGAACAAAGCAAAGCATCATTTGTAAAGGAGACGAGAAACTTGCATAGACAAAGAGGGAGGGAGGAAGAAATAGAAGAAATGGAAATGGAAATAAACCCAAGTATGACTAACTATATTTAAAGACAAAATAGATCAGATGATATCTTTTATCATTTGATATCTGATGATATTAGATGTACCAAATTCGGTTGGTGAGAATGTTCAAGTTTTCGAGCCACACAGGGCTCTTCAGCAAGCTAAAGGCAAGTCAGAACTAAATTTAAGAAAATGTGAAACCAGTGGCAATGGAGTGATAAATTTCTAGGGGTGGGGGCATTTGATAAGGTCCCTCATGAGAGACTCTTGAGGAAACGAAAAAGTCATGGGATAGGAGGTAGTGTCTTACCTACCTCTTATCAGAAACTGGTTAAAAGATAGAAAGCAAAGGGTAGGACTAAATGAGCAGTTTTCACAACGGAGAGATGTAAAAAGTGGTGTGCCTCAGGGATCTGTATTGGCACCGGTGCTGATTAATGTATTCATTAATGATTTAGAAAAGGGTGTTAAGAATTAAGTGATCAAATTTGCAGACGACACCAAGTTATTCAAGGTAGTTAAAACACAAGCAGACTGTGAGGCACTGCAACAGGATCTTACAACATTGGGTGCCTGGGCATCTAAATGGCAAATGAGATTTAATGTGGCCGAGTGCCAAGTGATGCACGTAAGGAAAAATAATCCAAACTATGCGTACACAATGCTGGGTACTAAGCTAGGAGTTACTACTCAGGGAAAGGATCTGGGGGTGGTTGTGGACAATACAATGAAATCCACAGTGCAGTGCACAACAGCAGTCAAAAAAGCAAAGAGAACGTTAGGAATTATTCAGAAGGTGATAGAGAATAAAACTGAGGATGTCATAATGCTTCTATACAAATCAATGGTGTGACCGCACCTCAAATATTGTGTGCAGTTCTGGTCGCCCCATCTCAAAAAAGACATAGCTGACTTAGAAAAGGTACAGAGAAGGGCAACAAAAATGATCAAGGGCANTGAACTAGAAAAGGTACAGAGAAGGGCAACAAAAATGATCAAGGGCATGAAAGGGCTACCATATGAGGAGAGGCTTAGTAGGTTGGGGCTCTTCAGTTTGGAGAAGAGATGACTGAGAGGAGATATGATAGAGGTGTATAAAATCATGAGTGGTGTGGAACTAATAAACAAGGAGCAGTTATTTACCCTCTCAGCTAATAGCTGCTAATGGACCTATCTTCCAGAAACTTGTCCAAACCTCTTTTAAACTCAGCTATAGTACTGGCACTTACCACAGTCTCCGGCAGAAGAGGCGGGGATGGACCAGGGAGCTCTGGAGGGGCTGCTTCCCAGGCCGCAGGAAGTGCGTCTCCTGGGAGGGAGGGGGAAGGGCTGCCCCAGCTGAAGGTGAGGGTCTCTTGGGACAAAGAGCTCTACCCCAAGCTGAAGCCCCACTAGTTGCTGGAGTTCTAAGACAGTTTTGATCTCAGCCTGTAATGAGCCAAAGGCTGGATGTAGATTGAGTCCCTGTAAGTACCACACACCCCAGACAGCCCTGGCACTACCCAGGAGGAGCAAGTGCCAGAGGAAAGAAACTCTGTAGCATGCGCTGGGAAGGAAGGAACCCCACATTAACCCAGTGACTTTGGACTCAGCTCTCTTCTCACCTGTGGAGTAGCTCAGGCAAATTTCTCACACCCAGTCCCTACTTCCCAGGCAAATTCTCCCAAGCAGGGGACTTGCTCTCCAAGCTTTCCCACCCACCAGCCATTTGGCCAGGATGACTTGAAGAAATCATCCCATCTTAACAGGTTTACAAAGGCACAACTCAAGGCTACAACAGAGGTAAAGAGTTTTGCCTGCTGTATCCTAGGAAAAAAAATAAAACCTCTCCTGAAAGGTGTCTGCCAGTGCAATCAGGCAGCAAGCACACTGCAACCCAACTTGGGGGTGATTCCACACAGCTCACAGACACACCTGGGATCTCTCCCCTCCCAATCTTCCCTTTATCCCTAGCTCTCCCTGGCAGAGTGGAGCAGTGCTCCCAATGATGCACTGACCTGTGGAATCGATGTCAGATTCCTCCATCAATCCATAATGCAAGCATGCTCTTCCTATGGATATTACAGAAATCCCAAAGTCCCAGAGTGTGGCGATCCCCTTTCTCAGAGATGCACAGAGGTGAAAGAGAGAGGGAGGGGTATTTTAATTTCAGATGAACTGGGCCTCCAGGCCCTACACGCTGAAACCCGGACCCAGTTTCGTCTCAGATTCCAGTCAGTGATGAAGCGGGCCGTCCTTTAGAGATGTCAGCTTCCATCACGCTGGGGAATCTTGGAGGCGGCGGGGCTGTGCAGTGCCTCTCAGGGTGTTTGGAAAATATAAGCTGATAATACAAAAATGCACTTAGCGTTGAATCAATCATGCAAAAGATGTCCAAATGCATTTCGGGGGACAAACACCCCTTTCTCAGTGGATCAACATGCAGATGTTCGTGACTTGTAAAACGCCGAGTTGAATCTCCACAACTCTTTTGACAGCAATTCTCTTAAATATTGACCCACCCACAAATTATGGAGCCAACAAATGGTTCAGGAGAATTATTGTGAGGTGTGAGGCACATTGAGACCAGAGGTCCGGAAGGAATTCTCTCAGTTGAAATTAGGTGCGCTGGGGCGCACTGAGGAAGGAGGGTTTGTCCCCCGCAATGCGTTTGGACATCTTTTACATGATTGATTCAGTGCTAAGCACATTTTTGTATTATCAGCTTATATTTTACAAACACCCTGCAACACCCAGCCGAGTAGGGGTGCCAGCCACCAAGCCCTGGCCGGGTCTCTGCTGCTGCTCCACCAATGCCTGGCAGCCTTGAACACCCGGCCGAGTAGGGGTGCCAGCCACCAAGCCCTGGCCGGGCCTCTGCTGCTGCTCCACCGATGTCTGGCAGCCTGCAATGCCCAGCCAAGTAAGGGTGCCAGCCACCAAGCCCTGGCCGGGCCTCTGCTGCTGCTCCGCCAATGCCTGGCAGCCTGCAACACCCGGCCGAGTATGGGTACCAGGCCAGCCACCAAGCCCCAAGCCTTCCTGACCTCTGCTGCTGCTGCCACTGGGTCTCAGACAGACAGCCATGCCCCCATGGACACCCACAGGGGCCAAGCGACGAGCCTGCCTGCCCGGACAACTCGGGGTGCCAAGCACCAAGCCTTCCTGGTCTCTGCTACTGTCTCTCTGATGGCCTGACATGGCCCCATGGGCACCCCTGGAGTGTCCCAAGCCTCCAGGTGGACAAATTTTTCAAATGTTCAGGGGGGTCCAAACTCCACAGGACCGAACCCATGAACCCAAACTAAGTTTTTGGGCCAAACGGCCTAACATCCGAACCCCATTCTGTTTGCACATCCCTAGTCTCAACCCCAGAACTGTGGTTAGCTTTGACCCCCACCAGAGATTCACTGTAGTGAACATCTGGTGGGACTCAAACAGATGTGCATAGGTTCACAGCCACCACCCTGAATCCACTGTGATTTAGGGTGGTTGACTGTGATCTCATCACATCTGAAATTACCCAGGGAGAAAGGACTGAGGGTGTGGGGAGAAGTTAGAGAGAGGAACATTCAGTAATCCAGCAGGATAAGCCAGAGCCATCAAAATGTTTGCAGATGTTCCATGGGGAAAAGCATCACCTTAGGAGTCCTGATCGTAGATGAAGGGCATGCCATCAGATGGTGATGGCATGTGGAAAGGCTCAATATGAAGGCTGTTGTGGCGTTGTTTTGAATAAGAGAAGTTTTGCCAGTTTTCTCCCAAAATGGGTGATTACAGCTGAATTACTTTGATCATGGACTCAGATAGAGTCAGGCTTCTGGCACTTTCCTTACCTTCCAGTTCTTGCTGCCCCTCCGTGTAGAATCTAGAGGGGGATCACCCCCCCACTTGCTCATAGGCTCTGCCACCACTGTGTGAGGCCTGTGCACATATGTGAACATGACATTGGGAAGGGTGCTAGTATCTGAATCTAAATCAAGAAGCAAGCTGCAAGGTGATGAAAATGTGACTGCTAAGAGAAGAATAGGGTCAGTGGAATTAAAATCAGAAAGTGTCTGGAAGACATTCACTTAGGCTGTTTTTAGATGAGCACGGTGGGCTCGCGATAAAAAAATCACGTGCCATTGAAAAAGAGCTCGGGTGGGGTTTAGACATGCGGGGACACGCACTAACATGCTCGCACCTTTTTTTAAAGCTTCCGATTAAAGACCAGATGATCGAGGTCTTTAATTGGCAGTTTTAAAAAAAGGCGCGAGTGTGTTAGTACGCGTCCCTCCATGACTAAACCCCGCCCACGCTATTTTTCAATGGCGCATGATTTTTTAGTGTGAGAACACTGTGCTCATCTAAAAATGGCCTAAGACAGGAGGAGAGAGAGTTAAACCATTTAAAATCAGCAGCAGCACACATCGGGTGACTGATTACTGCAATGCAAATGTAGGTAATGGCTTATGAAGGCCAGATCAACATCAAGTCCTTTGTTTTGACTGTCCAGTGGGAGGTATAGTAGGAAGCAGCTTATCAGGTGCAGGGTATATGCATATGAAAGGAAATGGGTTCACAGCAGTTGCATATACATCTGACAGAGTCTTGTCAGTTACTACAAATTTGTATAATGGCTTGAAAAGCGTAAGTGTTTGCTGAATCTATTATTTTTGGTATCTAATAAAGTAATGAATTTTAGTTCCCAGATCGTCTTTTGAAGGTGTTGTGAAAGTTTCCTTTGAGGATGAGGAGTTGGACTGAGAGATCTGGCGTGACCATTCTCAGAGAAGTGATTGTCCAGAGTCCTTGTTTGTGCTCATGATCGCATTTCTGTGCAAGTTCATTCATTGGTGTAAGGGGCTGCTGGGTTTTACCAACGTAGTTTCCGTGGGGGCATTTTGTGCACAAAATGAAATATGCTACATTTTGGGATTTACAGGTGTATTTCCCTTGTATTTTGAATGGGTTTGCATGGGGATTGTTGACAGTGGTTGCAGTGGAAATGTGTTGGCAAGTTTTGCAAATGATGTTCTGGCAGGGTCTTGTTCCTGTTGAGGTTGAGCTATCCTGGGTGGTAGGGAGTTTGGTCTGGAAGATCAGTTGTGAGAGGTTTAGGGGTTGTTTGTAGGCCAGAAGGTAGTTCAGAAAAGATTTGTTTAGGGTCTTGTCCCCATCAAGTATAGGTTCCATTGGAATTTTGGTATTGATTGTTCTATTGGTTTTATGTCATCCTTTGACTTTTATGATTGTTTAAAATTTGGGGATGGATTTGGTATATGAGGTTATTCTTGATTATTGCTCCAGCATTTTTTGAGGGCATGGGGTTATGTTTATTGTACTTACATGTATGATTTTTGGATTGTAATAAATAGTTATACCTTTGTTTTTTGTTGTGATTGTGATTGTTGCCAGGCCCTGAGACTCGAACCACTGGCCCTGGGGGTTTGGAGTGCTGCTCTGGCCTCTGGCACCACCACTCAGGCCTGTTTTCAGTCCAGTTCCCTCCTCCCCATGTCTCCTCCTGTGTTCTCCCAGTCTTTGCCATGACACATCTGTTCCGAGCTCAGATGTGTCCCATTGCTCCAGTCCTGCTCCAACGTCCTGACTGGCTACCAGTCAATACTTAAGGCCTGCTGGTAGCCACAGGAAGTTGGGTGGAGCAACTGCTCTTCCCTCAATTTGTGTTTGTCCTTGTTGCCACCGGTGTTCTAGTTCTCATCCCAGTCCCTTGTGTTCTCCCATTCTTTTGCTCCCAGTCTTCCCTAGTCCCTTTAGCCTATGGTTGTTGTTTTCTGTGTTTCTTGCCTTGCCTCAGTTGTGTCTCCTAGCCAGGCTTGATCCTTGATGTACCTCTCTAGCTTCCAGGGGTTCCCTGTTCCCCCTTACTTCTTCTCTACTTGTCTTAGGTTCCTTGAGTCCTTGTTCCTTTCTAGACATTAATGATGATCAATATGCTCTTGGAGGCTGGCAAGGCTAGTTCAGTGGGATTAGCTGAATTCTCTCTCACCAAAGGATGGCTGAGAGGTCTTCCCTTATCTTGCTATTACCCCTCTTTAAGTCTCAGGTTTGTACTCTCCCAGTTCTAGTCCTTCCCTTCCACTTCCCTGTACTCTCCCAGTTCTAGTCCTTCCCTTCCACTTCCCTGTGCCCTGACCCTCATTCCCCTGTGACAGTTGCTGGATCAGTGGAAGTAAGTATGATGGCCTGTTGGTTTCTAGTATATTGCTGTCTGTAGGGTAAGTGCATACTGACACTGGTATACAGAAGTTGATGTTGGTGTGGGACTAGTCCAGGGTTAGTTAGATGTTGGCCCAGGTGGTGGTTGTTGAAGTTAGAGTGGAATTCTAAGAGTGAGTCCAGACTGTCCATATAATGAAAATATCAAGGTGGCCCATAAAATGGTTGGCATACTGGAGAGCCAATTTTGTTGCCACAGCTGTCCCCATGGTTTGTACCCCCAACATATTATTCACATATATAAACCTTCCACAGCCCATTGTGGCTGATGTGAGGCCGGTGCGAGACCCAAACCCTGCAAACCTGGCCGCTCCACATCCCCCAATCTCATACACATCCCATGCCTTCCCCGAAACCAATTACTGTTCTCCTGCTCCCTCTGGAATTGCCGCTCTTCTGTGGCTAAAGCTCCCTTCATCCATGATCTCTTCCTCTCTCGCCCCTTTCAACTCCTTGCTCTTACAGAAACCTGGATCTCACCCTCCAACTTTGTTACCCCAGCCACTCTATGCTCGGGGTGGGGGGGACTTTCGTTCTCTCACCAACCCTGCCGTGAGGGCCACGGGGGTGGCATGGGTTTCCTCCTTGTCAAGCCCTGTCAATTTAAAACCCTTTCCCCTCCTCCCTCCCTCTCCTTCCCTTCCTTTGAGGCCCACTCTGTGCGTTTATAATCCCCCCTACACCTTCGTGTTGCTGTCATCCACCTCCCCCCCTTCAGGTTCACTCTCCTCTTTCCTCCCAGACTTTGAATCCTGGCTCACCTTCTTCCTCTCTGATGACACCCCCACTCTCATTCTTGGTGATTTCAACATTCACGTCGACACACCTTCCACGCCCTCTATCTCCTGCTTTCTCTCCCTGACCTCCTCCTTCGAT